>CAOKZL010003410.1:0-98737 GCA_948472985.1 Iguana delicatissima | reverse complement strand
TGTCTTCCTGGAGCCCTGATGAACGCAACCACGCATGTTGTCGAAGGGCCACTGTGCTGACCATCACCCTCAAGGTAGTCTCCACGGCATGCCTTGAGGAGGCGATCTGCTGGTTGGTGACTGCAATGGCTTTGCCGAAGAGCTGTGTGGCGGTAGCATGGGAGTCCTCCGGCAGGTTTGCAAGGAGCGAGGTGAGCCAGTCCAGGATGTTCTGCTGGTATGCCGCAAGGCAAGCCATCCTGTTCAGGGCCCTGTCCACCAGGGAAGATGCTGAGTAGAAGCGCCTGCTGAAAGTATCGAGCTTCCAACCTTCACGGTCCGGCGGGGTTGTATGTGCTCGGTTTCCACCCTTCGTTTGGGCCGACTCAACCACGATGGAGTTCGGGACCGGATGACTAAAGACAAACTCTGCGTCCTTTCGCTGCGTCTTGTACAGGTGTTCAAGCCTGTGTAGGATCAGTTGCGCTGAAACCGGCTTCGCCCACGGTTGCTTCATGGTGTCCAGCAACGTTGGCAGAAAAGGTAGTGGCGCAGTAGATGGCAGGTGTGTCTCCAGATATTGGAAGACAGGATCCAGCACCGCTGGGGCCGGTTCCGCAACCTTCAGGCCGAGGGCCGTGGCCATATGGAGGAGGATTACCGAGAACTGCCACATGTCTTCCGGTGCCGACTCTGGTCCCGGTTCTCCGAACGCCAACGGAGGTGACTCATGGGACGACGGAGCTGACTCCGCAGAGTCAGAGTCCAACTCATACGACTACGAAGATGGAGTCGGAGATCTTTCCGCTGCTCTCTCCTGAGATGGCTTGCAGGCAGGAGAGCCAGGGTCACCGTCGGAGCAGCAGGCTGCACCGGTACCAAGGTCGACGTCGCGGTTGGGATCGACGTGACCTGGAGGGGCACCACCGAGGGCCGAGGGCGGTGGGCGGTCTGTGTCATCGACATCGCCGGTCGCATTGCTTGTGCCACGGTGGGTTGGGGCATAGGACGCGTCGCAGTCGACATTGTCCGCAGGGGAGGCGACACTGCCCTGTAACGGGGTGAGGGCTCCATAGAACTCCGATGACGTGGCAAGTTGGATAGGCGGGGCGATCGGCTTGGCAGCCTCTCGTAGTGGGAGCGATGGGCTTCTCTGGAAGGCGAGCAAGACCGATGTTGTGGTGACCAGTACCGTACGTCGGGGTGGTACCGGTCCCTGTACGACGGGGAGTACGAGTAGTATGACCCGGGGGCTCATGCCAGGGCTGCTCCTAGCCGTACCTACCGAGGTAGGAGGCAGAGGTGTAGACGGGTGTCCCCAGAGTAGGCTCTCTCCAGGCTCATCTCCCGATGTCGTGGGGATGGAGGCCTGGCTCTCTGGGTAGGAGAGCGGGACTCACTCCGTCTAGAGGCTGGCCTGTGGGTAGGCAAAGGCCGATGTCAGACCACAGCCTCCTCCCAGCGGTCAACCGATGGACGGTGATCCGGTGGGGTAACCGCAGCCATCAGCTCGGGCGGTTCCAAGAGCAGGACCTCCACGGTCTGCTCCTCTTCAGACACCTCGAGGACCTCTTGGTCTTCCAGAATCTCTTCTGGTTCCCCAGTGAGCTGGGTAGGTGGAGGTGTCGGCAGACGAGTCTCCTTCTGAGGAGAGCGTCTCTTTTCCTTCCTCCTCTTCTTCTTTTCCTTCTCCTTACCGGCGTCCTGGGTTGGAGGACGCTTCTTCTGTGCTGGTGTTAGTGGCTTGGAGAAGGTGGAGGTCTGCGAGCCCGCAGGGTCCTCTCAAGCCAGAGGAGCTGATACCTTCGGTATCCTCGGGAGCTTCAGGCTTGGTACTGAGCCTGGTACCGACAAGGTGGAAGGTATGGCAGCCGCCGCCACTGCCAATGAAGAGGTTGCTGGATGAACGGATTTTTCGGTCATGACACTGTGGGCCCCAGTCTGTTTTTGTGCACGCAGGGACTCCTCCCAGCAATGAGACTTCAGTCTCGCTGAGCGGTTGTGGAGGGTCTGGTGGGTGAACTGCTTACACACGGGGCAGGCCTGGATGTTATGGCCCTTGCCCAAACAGAAGAGGCACTCACAATGTTTGTCCGAAAGCGCGACCTTCCTTCCACAGGAGACGCAGCTTTTGAACAATGCCGACATAGAATGTGTCCAGCAAGTAAAGAAGAGAGGGGGAGAGCGGGGGTTCGAAATCGAAAGAACCAGTCCAAAATCCAAAAGTCGTACGTCAAGCCAAAACCGGGTCAAAACCAGAAGCCAAAACACCAAAGCCAAATCGCAATCTGAAAAACTGTAGTCCAAAAAGCCGAAAACTGGGTCAAAAAGCCAAGAATAAAGCCAAGAAGCGCAAGCTACCGAAAGAACCTTCTGTTTGCAACGGCGGACAAGAACGAACTGAGGAGTGACTGTTGCTTGGTGGGCTGAGCATGCGCAGTACCGGCATGGGGGAGGGGTTCCCGCCAAGCTACTGAGTTCTAGAATCTTCCGATTGCTACAGCGCAGGCACAAAAGCTCCTAATGTATGAGGCACAGAGACCACGAAGAAGAATTAAAGAAACCATGACAGAAATGAAGGAGGACAGAACAGGTTAGGACCTGTTCCTGATTTAATTTATTGTGGCTTATCAGTCAGAATTATTGTGCACTATCCAACCTTTTATAAAACAGGAGTTGAGATGCACAGTACAACTGTAAAACCAAGAAAGTGGTTACAACCTACATGTGGTTTCATACTATAAAGTGTCCATGATGAAGTGTTAATGTCCTGGTTTCTCTTGGCTTTGCTTTCATCCTGCAGATACTGCCTGTTGAACAGAAACATAAAATATTATTAAGATTCCCCAAGCACAGAGAGAACATTAAACAGTTAGAAAAATATGTGTGACACACATTTTTGAAGCATTCCAACTTCTCTAGAGTGAACCACAAACAATTTAATTTGCACACCCCAAAATGGTGCACAAACACTGCTTCGCATAATTAGAACAATAGCCATTCCACAAAGCAAACCTAGTGCAAATCAGTTACTATTGACAAAAGCTTTTATTCAGTTACTGTAACATGAACATTGAGAAAAACTAAGTGAATACTTTCACTTGATAATTAATGCAAGCTGTATGTGTACTTAAATGAGATGTTTACAAGGAATGAATCCTGTTTCACAGTAGTTTCATACAGAGGTGTACAGACCCATTAATAAAATGCCAACAACCACAGCCATATCCAAGATGTTATGCAGATATCTTACATTATATCAAGAAATACCGCAGAAGTTGGCATGGTATTAATATACTATGTCAGAGTTGCTTGTCTTTGTTCATCTGTTGACAGCCAAAGGCGTTGCCCTGGGGTTTTATTTTCATCTTAAGAACTCAGCAAACTGTCTTCTCCAGTATTTCTAACTTTTCCCCATATTTCCCAATGCAATCTGTATTCAGAGCTGTTTACATACACATTTGAGGTCCTGAGGGAATGCACTGTCCTCCTCCTTGCTGCTAGGCCTCATCTCCATAGTAAGCAGCCTACTCCAGTACCTGTAACTTTTCCCTATATTCCCCAATCCAATCTGTATTCAGAGATGTTAACATACAGAGGTTTGGGTTCCTGAGGGAATGCACTGTCCTCCTCCTCACTGCTAGGCCTCGTCTTCACGGCAACCGGCCTGTTCTAGTACCTGTAACTCAGAGCTTTCCAACCTTTTCATGTTGGTGACACACCTTTTAGACATGTATCATTTTGTGACACAGCTGCAAACAGGTTAAACTAGCCCCTTATAAGACGTAAGGACATATACATAAATTGTAATAATGAAATATATAGGGACACAACATATCTCATGAAAACTTCTCATATTTTTAAAAATATATGATTTATAAATAATAAAATACATTTCCAAGATTGTAGGTGACACACCTACACATTTCAGGCAACACACTAACAAGTCATGGCACACCGTTCGGAAAGCTCTGTTATAACTTATCCCCATATTCCCCAATCCAATCTGTATTCAGAGTTGTTAACATAACAGAGGTTTGGTTTCTCAGGGGACACACTGCCTTTCTTCTTGTCCCTGGGTTTTGTCTCTATAGCAACTGGCCTGAGGCCCAAGAGCTCTCTGGCTGAATATTCTAAAGGGCCCTCCCTGAACTGCCAGCCCCAGGATTCCACAGAATCTTCACAGCCAGCCAATCATATGAGGTGTTCTTGTATGAGGTCTTCACCTGCCTCACGCAGACAAACACACAAGATCGCTCACAAGCTTTGATTTTTATATAGTAGATTAAGAGCCTTCCTACTAGGAAGCATAATAGGAACAAAAACAAAAACAAATTATCTCAGTGGCATACTTATCATATTTGACACCTGGTATGGATCATTTTTTAAATCTCCCTCATGTCTACAACAAAATTATTTTCAGAAATAAATATGAAATAAAATGATTACTAATAATAGCCAGAACAGAAATTCAAACAATGAAGAAAGAATAAAAAAGCAAAAAGTGGGGAGAATCTGTTGAACTAATCTGGCACTCTCTATTTTTAAAAAGTAAAATTTCTCTCTAGTTCTCTCTCTCTCTCTCTCTCTCTCACACACACACACACACACACGTACATCATCACCAATTCCTGTTCACTCACAAGCTCGGTTATTTTATGAGGCCTGTCAGCTAACAAGAACCAGTTCCTGTTCACTCCAAGTCAGGTTATATATTTTATTAGGCCTGTCAGCTAACAAGAAGCATTTCCCACTTTTCTGCACATGTAAACTCCAACCCTTTCCCCAATCTCCTAAGGGGGGGGTGACAAATGGTGCTTGCACTCTGGAGGCCATCAGGATTGGCCTCCAGAGGCCAGCGGGAGATCTGGCTTACTTCCTCACCAGCCTGTCCCTGTGGCTGCTGTCTCCTAGCAGAAAATACCATCCAAGATCAGCCTGTGGTTCCCACCTTCCCTCTCCTTCATGCACAGCAGCCTTGCACAAGCTGTTTCAGTGGAAGGCATTCAGAGCCTCTGCTCCTGAATTTCATTTTTGTTTTTTCCCTGGGGTAGGGTAGGCAGTATTTCATGGAGGATGTGGAAATAATAACAATAATGAGAAGTCTCAGTTTTCCTGGACCACTGGGCACCCCCTATATTTCCTCCTTGGCGGTGGCAGCACTACTTTACAAGGCCTGGCTCATCCCATAGGAAACTGAGAAAGGCCTCCACCTGCAACAGCAGCCATCACCTTCTGGGGGAGAGGAGCAATGAGAAAGCCCAAAACGCAGGAGGGCTGAACAGAGGTGTGGGGAAAGCACACCCACTCATAATAAAATGGGGGAGTGATACAAAAGGGAAGGGGGCACAACTGTCTCTCCTCCCAGGAAAGGAAGCACCATCACCTGAGCTGCCCTGCCTAGCTTCATTTAGCTTCTCATAATAACAGGAGTTCCCTGTACCAGGAAACAAAGCCAAGAGTAAATTGTCCAAGTTAAGGCGAAGCACCACAACTGCTGCCATCCAGCACTTCCTTTCAATGATCCCCAACAAGTGGGAAAGGAGTAAGGAGCAGCTGTATTCACCAGCTGCAAATGTGCCTTAACATCCTGCCTCTTCCTGTCCAGCCCACCCTTCACTGACCTGCTGCCCTCCAAGGAGGTTTTGCATCACCCAGGGCATTTCCCCCCTTGCTTACTACACTGCTGAATCCTCTTGTCAATTTTTATCAGTAAACAATTAACTTACAGCAATTTCAAACAGATCTTGTGGCCATTTTGTCCCATTGAGTCAAAATATCTGATGGTCTCCCTCCTCATGTCAATAACCTATCATCAAAAGAAATATGTGAGTGGAATACTCAACCATCTACCCCCCTTTCAAAAAAAAACCCTAAAATAGGTAAAAGGTACTCACCACTAAGGCCCAATGCACCCTTATATGAATTGGTACCAAGATCATATCATGTTGAAATAAGTCCACATCTTTGGTCCACCTTCTTACTTCATTATAGCCTGCAGAATTCAACTTAGGGTAGAAGAAAGTACTGAAAGCATAGAGAACTGGAAATCCTTGTCTTTTATTTCTTTCCACTAAAAGATTCATATAGAAGTTAATGACCTATAATTGGAAGAAATAGAAAAAGAAAAATACGGATTAGACACCTATCTATGAAGGAAAAGGAAAGTGTCATGACATTAAATAGCAAAATTGCCAGATTCCAGAATTTACAGCCAGCCTCAAGAACTGCTCTGATCTTCACTCACAGTAAAAGATTGCTTCTACAGAGATACAGTGGACCCTCTGTGTCTGCAGGGTTCTGTGCCAGGACCCCCTCCAAGTGGGAAAAATTGTGAATGCTCACATCCCATATCATTAAATGGTGGTGACACATGCATGGACACTTCAGCACATCCATACTAACATTGCCCCCATTTTAGGTATAGGACACAACACTCTGTAATCACGTACATTCACAGATCTGGAGGTTGCTTATATGGTCCACTGTATAATGCTTTGTTCATATTTGTATCCATACTGTCTATTGGTTCTTGGAACCACAATATTACAAGGGAAGGGACATCATTTTCATCTTCATGATATTAGTACTACTACTGCTACTACTATTATTATTTCTTCTTACCTGCATCTCCCTAGGGATCAAGGCAGGGAATTACAACAAATTAAATAATTTCAAAAAGAATATAAAACCAATACATATTAAAAGCAACCAATACCAACTTTAACATTCATAATTTAAAAATCATCTAGAAAAAAATAATCTGATTCAGGAATACATTTCTGCCAAGCCAAGATTTGAGATACTGTTCCTCAACAGAGCAACACTAGCCTATCAAACTTTACAGCTTTCTCCATAACAAAATCTTAACCAGGTTTTTAATTAGCACTGAGAAGTTATACTTTACCACATCATTGAGCCACTGTTGGTTTCTTAGAGTCTGAATATCTCCTCGCGTAATATTCAGCTTGAAGGCACTTGTCAAAATTTCATCTTCTTGGCCATAGCTTAGCACATTCGCTACCTCTTGCTCCATAGCCTGAAAGAAGCAAGTTTTATACAATGAGCTTCATAATCAAGGAGCAGCAGAACCAAACTAAATATTGCAGCATTCACAGGAAGCGTAGAGAGAAGGAAGCTGGAAAATCCCAACATCTCAATGTTGTTCAAACACTATTTGTTTATAAAACAAATCCTAACCTGTTGTTTGTGATATGCTGCATTTGAACACGTCAGCTTGGTTAAAATCTAACAAGAAAAGTTCATTTAAAAAAAAAGTTAAGTTATTTCCCATTAACAAAGTATTCAAGACAGAAGAGATATTCAGACCACATGGTCCATCTAATTTGGAGCCTATTCCAGGCAACCTTAGAAGAATACTACCTCAGTCAAGTCAGGAAAGTACTCTGTAGTATTGCCCAAGCTTTGACATTTCTTTTCGTCTATTTTAACCAGAGAGTGTCTTCTGTTGGAAGATCCTTCTTGTCCCAGGTTTAACTTAAGTGATACTTCCTCTGATAAATCATTTGCCAAGGGCTGCATTATACACTGTTAACAGAAAAAAAAATGTACTACTGTGAAATGCAAATCTGTGATGACAGGTATATCAAAGATATCCTACAGGTAGAGAATCCCCAGGTTATCATTATTGAACTTTCTAACACAGAATTAGATATTCGTTGTTTCATTGGCTTGGCAGTAACACAAGATCTGCAAAAGATAAAAGTGATAGTTTCTCCATATTCAACAATCTCTTGAGATATGTAGAAGTAAAACAGCAGGAGAAGGTTTCAGATGGATAGAATGTTACATGCTGTCTTATACCAGGTCAGATTGTCTATCCATCTAACTCAACACGGTCTACATGCACTGGCATGATCTTCCTATGGTTTCATGCACTGATTTCCACATCATTTTTAAAGTTACTTTTAACTGAAGAATACTACAGATTGAACTTCTGCATGTAAAACATATTCACTATCCCTGAGCTGCAGTCACATCCCTTTTATTGCCCTTTATTCAACCCACCTGTTCAAACCTCCACTTCCAAGCCCTGAACAGTTTCTACAAGCTTCTGTTTCAGCCAAGACAGTAAATCTATTTCTAATCGTGACAAAAAAATGGAAACTGAGAAGGCTGTGTTTTTACATTTGTTCAAACAAAACTGAATTAAGCCTTAACAAGTCTTTGAAAGATGCTCAGCCATAGCTACAAGCTATATCCAAACCTTAAATGCCAAATTACGTACCATCAATGTCAACAAGAAACCTATTTTATCTGTAAATCTGACAATACACTTCCACATACAAAAGTGGCCCATGCTTTAGTTATCAGGGCAACATATGTTATAGTATCAACTTGCTGCATTTGAAAAAAGAACACCCATGCATTTTGTTCTTAGGCTACTATGACTCTAGAATCTTGAGTCAGTCACTGGACACTCCAATGTATGGCTGCCAGTTCTAAATACAGAAGTGAAATAATGGATTTGGAAAGTTAGAGACTGATGGGAGGTCAGGGAGGGAAGAGACATTTGGTTGGAAATTTTGCAATGGAAGTCCAAGTATTCCAATCACTATGCCTATATTAACATAATTTATGTTGAATTTTACCTTGAATTTTACTTATCAGTTGCCTTTTAGTGGAAAGGTGGGATATATGTTCAAAATTACAAAATTCAAAACATCCAACCATTATTTCATGTAACTAACTAACCAAAGTTATTATTAGCTATCAAATATATACACCAAGAAACAGGTACCTAATTGCTGGGATAAGACAGAACTATCCATGCTCGGTTAGTTAACAAAAAGAGAGAGGAAGAATAAAATGATGGCCTCAAGCAGATATGATCAATAAATTTGTCTTTCTCTGGCTTCCATCCAAATACTACCCTTCAAATAGATCTTCAAAAGAGGAAATAAAATGGTTGCACCGGAATCTCAGCCTGTTATTCCCACAATGGCTGCTACTATGTAAAACCGTGTATCTGAATGTCAAGCCAAATGCCACTTCAATCATTTTTTGCTGTCATTGTGTTTAGTATGAAAAAACCCAAAAACTGGACTTAGGGCATGAGTAATTGGCTATAATGTCCAGGACAGCCAGCATTGTATCACGGTTTGAGAGCTGGACTACAATCCTGGGGACTACAGTTCAGTTCCCCACTCGGCCATGGAAATCCGCTGGGTGGCCTTGGGTGCGTCTCACACACACACAGCCCCAGAAAACTATGTACTGGATTCACTTTAGGATCACTGTAAGTTGGAAACCACTTGAAGGCACACAACAACAATAATGTCCAGGTTAGAACTGCCAGAGAGTCCTTCCTAAGCAAGGTAATTGGCAATATCCCATATGCTTCCACAGAGTTGTGTTTCTGGGTGGAAAGCTCTTGTTTCACGTGAGGTATCCATAGTTTAGCAGTAAGGAACCACTAACATATGCAGGATCGACATAAGCTCATGGCACCCATGGGCAGATGCAGGGGCTCCAGCATTTAGGCAATCTCTACCACTGATATCTCATATGAATCCCCCAACTTTGTTGGTGGTGGTGGTATTGTTCTTCTAATTCGGTAACTCAGTCTGCTAGATACCATTTTAACATCTCAGGATGTTTCTGAAGCAGTAGAACTCAAGTGTTATGAGAAAGTTGCCACCAGTTGTTGATGAACAGGAACACAGTGAGTGGTGGAGGGGAAAGGAAAAGACACTGGTGACAAGCTTACTAGCACAACTGTCAGTCACAAATAGTGCCATTGCTGCTTGAGTTCACTCCATAAGTGTACAAGATCACAGTGAGAAAAGCTAGCATGAACACTACAAAACCTAAAAAAAAAAAACCAAACTGAACGTAAAATTGGAATTAATATGTCATTGAGGGGGTTTAAGGGAAAGAAGGGTTGAGTGTGAATGGGAAGGCAGGTTGGATGACACTTTTGCTCCCTCCCCACCCTCTGGGGTGGAACAGCCTATACTTTTTAAGCGACGATAAGCAACAAAGAATTTTTGGATATGAGTTTGGCCGTGGGATCCCATATGGGTGGGAAAGGGAGTGATGTGATAAGATGTGAGGTCCTGATTGAAACAAAGCAGTAGATATTTCAATAAACAAACTTGTATAAATATAAGTTAATAATGGTACAAAGATAATAATAGAGATAGTGAGAAAGAGGTTAAACAGTATAACAGTTCAGAATGTTGGAATTATAACATTATATTGTAAGGCCAAAAGCGGGTACCAGCTGGGAACTATCATTGGATAGGACTGTTTCAGGAGTGGCGAATGTCAATTGGATAACATTAATATAACAGGGAAAGGCGTGTGAGAAGCTAGTTCTAGCAGGGAAATAACAATGTATTGTGGTTCAAGATTGTTACTGTGTGTGCTTCGGGGGGTGGGGATTAAGACAGGGTGGAAGATCAGAAATAATACATGTTAAAATTCAAATTCAAAGTTGTTTTTATATTGTGAAACTTAATAAAATTACTATTAAAAAAACAAAACAAAACAAGATTTCCTCTTTCCATGGTTTTCCCTGGTATTTTATACTATATTTATGTGATGGATTTCATCTGTTGTGAGTTCCTTTAGAAGCCAACTTTCACTAAAAAGTGGATTTTAAATAAAACATTAATCCCACACTGAACTATGATATACAGAAGGTCAGAAAACCATACATTACTCTAAAAAACATACCTCTTTTTTCTGAGCCACTATCTTGTCAGGTTTTGAAGATCTTTTTGCTGTCACTAAGCTGAGAAAGGGAAAAATTAATATATTTGGGTGGGAAAGCAGAAATGAAAGCACTTTTCCCACACCAGGATAGCATCTTGGTGGTATTTTATTGCCACTAAAGTCAGTGTTCTCACATCTCTATAAAAAGCAGTAGTAAGGGAATGAAGCAAAGGCAAACTGTACAGGCCCACCAAGATCAGAGGCTCATTAATTCACATAAAGAAGTGACACACAGAGTAGGCCTACACGAATATTGCTAAGTAAAAAAAAAAATAGAGTAACATAATCAAAGCCATCTGACTAGACGTTTAAGTGCCATAGATGTACAGATACTTGACTAGAGAGCTTTGGAATGGAAATAATGACGCAAAAGGCTGAAGAATTAGAAGTCATCTACTGGACAGATGTCAATGTAATGTGAGTTTGGGTCTGCCTGTGCAACAGGATTGTCTGCATCTCTGTGCTCCTTGGCAGGTCCCTGAAAATGTGGTCTGAAAGCTCCAAACCTCCAGAACAGATTTTGAGGGCAGGGAGGAAACTGTAGTGGGTCCGGGATAGGACTGCCCTCATCCCAGTTCTATTGACATAAACATTTCAATGGATTTTATCTACTGTATTTGGGGGTATAAAAATAATGAAATACTGACTAATCAACAGTAACAGTGGACAGAATAATGCAGTCATGTTATTAGTCTAGAAAGAGAAAAGAAGCATCATGGTTAATTCCATCTTACTTCATCCCCAGCCAGCCCTGCTCTCCCTCTTTATGGCTTAAAATATATTCCAGGCACAGAGGAGAAGAGAAAAAACAGATTTATACAGCCACTGATTACAATGGCTCACATTCTGTTTTGTAGCATCTTGGTTATCACTATATCCACTGGGTATCAAAGTGTTGCTCTCCTCATGATAGAAGAATGCTAATAAGTAACATCCCTGGCAGAAGCCTAAAAGCATAAATTCTCCCCTGCACATGGCAGTCAAATTACTGTTGTCTAGGGTCAAAGTTCAAACAATCTAGCAAAAGCAACAAGATACCAGTCAGCTGCATGTAGGTTTTTCACTCACCTGTCTACAGTTCTGCTAGAGCATAAAAGACCAATGTTTCTGATACCTAAAAAATACAACACAATAATTTCACTAACTGGCTTATCAGCACAATAATGAGTGTTATATTAAAAAGTGTCATATTAAGAAATGTTGGCTGCATTTCACATGTATATTCTTTCACGTCTTACTGATTTATCCATATAAAGCACAGCTTCTCATTTTAAGTATCCTGCTACTGTTACAACAATTCTTCCTGTTCTGTGAAGACAATTCTTCCTGTCTTCACAGAACAGGAGGCAATCTCAATGTATTTCCAAGCTACAGAGTTACTTAAAAGGAATAAAATGGGGGAAAGGTACACCACACGATGTGTGTGAAAGGCCAGAACACAACAAGTCAACAGAAAATGTATTAATATAAAATACAAATATGGATTTACAAGAGGACAACATACAGTAAACATGCACAAATGAGAAGCTGGTACTTACCATGAAGGTTCATTTTGAATTGCCCAGAGGAGCAAGCCACAACAGCTGGGTTAATCTCCACATCCCAGCATACATAACAAGAGTCCCAATGCCCAAGATTCTTTTTCTGTTATGTCTATTGACTCCTGTGCTTTCAGCTCAGTTTCATTTCAAAGCCTGCATAAGACTTGCTCTCAAACATGGTACTTCCCTCGACTATTCTCTTAGCTCTAAGCATAAGTCCCTATTTCTTTGTCTACACCTTTTTATGTATATTTTATTAAATGTATATATGTGTGAGTATATGTGTATGAATGAAATTAGGGTAGATTGCTCCTTTGGGGCATCTAAGAATGAACCTTCATAGTAGGTACCAATCTCTCATTCTCTGGATGGCACAGATGAGCAATCCACAACAGCTGGAATGTACCCAAGCTCCCCTCCCTCAGGCAGGAGTGGCTGCCCCAAACTACATTATAGACTGCAAAACAGTCTGCCCAAAGGTGGCTTGTGCTGAACTATATTTATTTTATAGTGCTTTATAAATGTTGATGGTTCTTCCCAGCTTGCAGTATTACAGGCATTTTCTTAAGATGCCAATACTACATTTGCTGTACTTGTTGACACTGAACATTTAAAATGAGGCTACACATTCTGTAGTCTAAGAACCTTCACCAAGTAATAACAGAGAAAGATATATTCCTTTAACCATTGTGCAATCAATACTTTAGAGGCTTTATTCCCTAGATTGTTTGGGTTAAAGCAGTCAAACAGTTTCTCTGTTTACCTAATACACTCAGCTCTCCTAATGCATGTCTTTGTAGTACACATAACATCCAGTAAGTGCCAATTTTCCTCTAGCATGTGCACTGGATTTGGACAAAAACTTACAGCATTCAGGTATGCAGTCTTGCTCAAAAAACCAACTGAATCATTAATATCAAGACATCCTTAACTCCTGCTGACCCCATTAAATCCACTGAAGTCTTGGTCAATAAGGACTTCATCTCTTCCCTGATCTTCTGTTCTCTCTCATGAGAGAGAAACATACAACACTTGCTGAGCACCTAAATGAGTCAAGATTCCTGTTGGCTCTAGATGACTTTTCTCTCAATATTTTATGAATCCATACTTCTGAAGTGTTTCTATTGTCTGCCTCAAATCCCTTTCCATCTTATATCTGAATCCTGCTTTCAAAAGAATATCATCTAAATACAAGAACAATGGAAATCCCTTCTCTCTTAGATGTTATCACCAGTGGTAGTAAAACCTTAGTAAACTCCTTGGGTGATGCAAAACCGAATGTGAAACACTGAATTGATAGTGTGATCGTTGAAATTGAAACCTCAAATGTCTTCTGCAGACTGGGGCCATGGCACATATACTTCTTTCACTTCTATCTAAGCAATCCAATTGTTGACCTCTAGATCGCCCTGATGGTTTGAAGCATTTACATCTTGAATCTCTGATATAGTACAAAACCATTCAAATACCTGAAATCCAGAACTGGCCTGTAAGAACTGTTGCTCTTAGACCATGTAAACAGGATTCTATTTGTATCTTTGAGAACCAAGCACCTCCTCTATTTCCCCAATATTCAATAGATGTTCTATTTACTTCCACACTATGTCCTGTTTCTCTGGATTCCTTTGCACTGGTAAAGGAAGGTACCTGCTCTTTGGTGTTTTGGTGAACAGAACTCTGTATCCCTGAGTAACTATTTAAATGACCCAATCGCCGGCTTTTATTTCCACCAACACAACTGTGGCAAGGGACACAGACTATAATTAATAAACATTTTCTTATGGTTTAACAGGGTTTTTTCTTCCAGAATTAATCCACACATTATAGAAAAGAGCTGCCATTTCTCCACTACATATCTCCATGGTGGCTGTTATAGAAACGGAAAAGCATGCATCTGGAAACATGTAGATACAAGAGCCAGACCTGAGAGTTTCTTCAAATGTATGATATGCTTATAACCATATAACCATGCACATAAGCCATGGCACACTACTGTTTCACTGTGAAATGCATGCACTGGTTCCTTCATTCCTAACATGTGAAACTGTCCATGGAGATCACTGTTACACACCTTTATTCAAAGCTGAACTAAGTACCAGTACTACTTACCATTTCTTGGTGTCTCAAATGAAGGAACATCCATTCCATTTAACGATCCATGGGCACAACTATGCATGCTTAGTTTATGACTTTCAAAAGAAAAAAAGTAATGTTCAATTATAAAAAACACAGTTTCCAAGCTGCAGCTACACAACATGCATTTAATACTGAGAGCCATTTATTTGATACTGAAAGCAAGAATCCATTTTTTAAAATTTTATTAAACTACAAAAAAGTCTGACAGGAGGAGACACACACAGCAGATCAACATATTTTTTTAAAAAACAAAAATGCTACGTCCCACCGGACTTGAGTAGTGTGCTCATGTGGGCTGAATCCAGCAAACAGGAGTTACCAGCCTAGTATTTAAAGTTTGTTTTGAGTAGACACAAGTAGAATTGACCTGAACTTTGTATGCCCAGAAGTTGTTGAGCAGGACTTACTCCTTAGCAGACATACAGAGAAGTGAACTGAGTTTTGCATGCTGGAATCTTTTTACTAAGGGTATTACTTATATACTAAGTAATGTCGTACATACTACAGAATTAAGCTGTGTTTTTTATACTTAGTGGAATAACATCCAAATATTTGACTACACTTTGCTTTGGCCCTGTCTAGCCTGCACTTGCCCAACATCTTGTGCTCTTAATACAAATCCTCTACCGGAATGCAGTCCTCAAGACTATTTCCAAATTGCAGTTTGGCTCCCAAATGAAACAAACTCTCCGTTCTCACTGCAGAGACTCAAATGTTTTGCACAATCCTTTTGTGAGAGAAGCTATTCAAAAGAAGTGTCTTCCAGTTTCCTGCTCCTTCAAAAAACACCACCAGAACTGAGAAGTCAATGAGCAATGTAAGCACCAAAACCACTGTTCTACTTCTTTGCTCCTCTACACCACCACCATTGGCAGCAATTCTGCTGATAAATGAAGCGGACAGGGTACATGCACCTTACTTCTCAACATGACTGTGCTCCAAAACAGTCTGAGAAACTGCAAAAAAAAAAAAAAAAGTTGGCACTTATACTATCATGCTGGTGGTTTCAGTAAATTGGATGTGGCAGGGTCAATGTGTGGCCCCCAAATATTTCCATGGGAACTAATGTGTCCCTCTCCCCACCTGAAGTTGCCTACCTCTACTCTAAGTTAATATCCTGGCTTAGTAAGTCAGAACATGCAGAAGGAGCAAGTACTTAGGTTTGCCATTCCATTTGTATGAGCAAACTAACAAGCCAAGATTCTTATCTTCCCATGTTACAGAAATAAGAGACCATGGTTAAGTGCTTGTAAAAAGGTCACTTGGTTTAAAGCCGACTTTTGATCCTGGCTTAACACTTAACATTTAACTAAAACTCCCAGTTCACATATTGCAGGTTTAAGTGCCTAATTCTGGTTTGTTTTTTCATTTATGAGCAGGCAGTAACAAAATTATAGGAAATGTAGGTGCACACCACCCATAGATATCCTAGCTTATTTAGCCAGCAATACTGATTTAGTGTTACTTGTGAATGCAGCCACCATTATTATATCAGGCCATGAATTATGGTGACACTTCTAACTTACAGTACCATGAACCTGAATTTATCTTAGGCTGTTTTATTCTGCTAAATGCCGTCACCTTTCAAAGGAAAAGCAAGAAACATTTGAAGTGTGCTCTGGTCCTATTTTAAACAAAGTACTCAGCTAGTTTATTCTGGGCCTTTCTTAACTTGTTATTCTTTATAGAAACTTACTCTAAGTGCTTGGCTATTTGTGGCCTGGGTATATTTTTAAAGGTCTTTTCTTTTTCTTGCTCCAGAAGCTTTTTGTACTTCTCTCGCTCTTCATTCTGAACTCCCTGGCAAAAAGGCAAAAATAAAGTTATCCACCAACAACAGTAATGAAATTCATACTTGCACTGTTCTAAAAATACTTCCAGGGCATCCCTCAGTAGTCAAGTAGCCAGAGCCATCTGATCATTACTCTTTAGGACAGGGGCTTGCTATCACTTCCAAACTCACTGACAGGAAAGTAAGGTTGAGAGAGCTTAGAATTCCTACCTTACCTAATCTTATTCAAGAGTAAATCCAAATGAAAATAGCAGTCTTTCTGCATAAACTTGCAATGACCAGGCTGCAAGTGATTTGTCACTGGTTATGTACTGTTGTATAATATTAGGGAAATAGATTGCAAGTATTAGAGATTGCCCTCATATTACCATCCGTCCACTTGCACAAACTGAGGTTTCTAGTTGCTTTAAAGGGAAGAGAGTAGAACTCTCTAGCCACCAAACTGAAAATTTGACAACAGAGAAGACAGTGAGAAAGAACATAAAGCAAACATGTATAATAAGGGCGAGTAGAAGACAGAAAATGGTCCAATAGAAAGTGTCTGATTGCCCACCTACCACCTGCTAGGAATATTGCAAAAACTGTTGAACTGTGTGTATGTGCCTTCAAATCACCTGTCTACTAATGGCAACCCCATGAATTTCATAGGGTGTTCTTAGGCAAGGAATACTCAGAAGTTGTTTTGCCAATTCTTTCCTCTTAGAGACGGTATTTGCTCCCTATCCAAGCATTAATCAGGGTTGACTCTGATTATTTTCCAAGGTCAGAAGGGATCTGGTGACTTTAAGCTACTTAGGCAGATCTTTATTTGATTCATCAAAATGATGCTCAGAAAAGCATGCTCAGATCACTGAATGCTTAAGGCATAGATGATCTGTGCCAAATATCTCAAGTACTCTTGCTGTAGAAATTTAACACATATTTGGCTTGAATCCCTTTCTAGTCCTGAATAGATTAGCCCCATTTAATCCATTTGATTTATTTATATGTTGACTCACTGTTCAACAACTGACTGAATGTATCTAGACTAGCTGAGACTAACCAGTAGGATACCTGCCACTCATTGATAATGAAAATACTTTTTAAAAACTCTCATAAAAAACCTCAATGTCTCTTAGTCTACCTCACTAGACTGTTGAAGAGAAAAATAGGAGGATGATCCCTGTAGGTCACCTTGAATCCTTGGAAGAAGAGCAGATATGTGATAATAAGTATTTTCCACTTTGACATAAAAGCTATAAAATTAACCTCAACTGAAAAAAAAGCATCACTTTCCTTTTTAAAAAAAGAAAAAGACTGTAGATAATCCAGTCTACCTGAAGACAATTCCAAGACAGGAATACATATATTTAGTCAGCAGGCTCAGTTTGTCAATCAGTCACCTCATACCAAGCCTCTATAAAATTGTTTGTATTAAAAAAAAACAAAAAACAAATCAGGTATCTATAATCTAGATAGAGAGCCCTGTGAAAAACAGCATTGCCAGAACCATTTTTGTGACCACCTGAATCAGCAATAGCAGACTGAGTCAGAATAGCCATATAATAATTGTCTTATTAAGAAAAAATGGCCACAATACCAACTGCCCATACCTATTTGAATAGGAAAAATACCACATGTTCGGGGTAAAGGCCTCTTCACTGCAGCAGATGGCTAACTGCAAGACTAACAATAATACACCATAAAAGAGACATCCTAGCAGTCTGTGGGCAGAAGACACTTCCAAGTATTTATATCAGCTTCTCTCAATATGGTGACCTCCAGATGAGTTTGGACAACAATGACTGTCACTCAATCTAGCAGGAGTTGCTTGGTGAAAACAATGACAATTGTAGTTGAAAAATATCTAAAGTCTACCAAGCTGATTTACAGGATGTTTACTTTTGGGGTAAAAGAACTCAGTAAGAATTAAAACTATAACATGCAATGTATACTAACCATACTCTCCCAGTTTAATACTGAAGATCAGACAATCTTGATACACATTTTGTTTGGAATAAATCAGTTTAACTGATCAAGGACAATATTTAAATATATTGTAGTAATTTCTCTACAAACCAATTTATTAAGATACCATAAAATGCAAGTGTGAAAATGTCACTGGACTTGCCTCTTCCACTGTACAATGAGGCTTCTTTAGATATCGTCCTGCATCTACAGCAGAACCTTCTAACTTATGCCGGTGAGTAGCCCATGGTAGCAAGTCTTCTTGAAACGAACTATGATTTTTTTTACTTTTCTTTCCAGTGCTACAGTCATACCTAGTAAGAGGAAGGTAATTACACTGTTAAGCTTACGGTGAAAACCTAGCAGTTGCTGATTTAGCCACAACAGACTATTCTGGGATGTATGCATCTGAACATTGTTAATCACACACTGTGTTCTTCTTTACATCACATCAGCACAAAAATTAGGCAAGCAGTATAATGTGCTTAAGATACAACATCAGAGAGTATAATTCACTACACGTCACTTCTAACTTCCCCTACAGAATCATAGAATTATAGAAATGTAGAGTTGGAAGAGACCACACGGGCCATCCAGTCCAACCCCCTGCTATGCAGGAACACCCTCAAAGCACTCCCGACAGATGGCTATCTAGCCTCTGCTTAAAAACCTCCAAGGAAGGAGACTCCACTACACCCTGAGGCAGCATGTTCTTCCTGAGGTTCAGGTGGAATTTCCTTTCCAGCAGCATGAATCCATTGCTCCTTGTCCTGGTCTCTGGAGCAGCAGAAAACAAGCCCTCTCCTTCCTCTACATGGCATCCCTTCAAATATTTAAACATGGCTATCATGTCCCCTCTTAACCTTCTCTTCTGCAGACTAAACATACCCAGCTCTCTAAGTCTATCCTCATAGGGCATGGCTTCCAGGCCTCTCACCATTTTGGTTGCCCTCCTCTGGACTTGCTGCAGCTTGACCATGTCCTTCTTGAATTGGGGTGCCCAGAACTGGACACAGTATTCAAGATGAGGTCTAACCAAAGCAGAGTAGAGTGGTACCAGTACCTCCCTCAATCTAGACACCATACTCCTATTGATGCAGCTGAGAATTGCATTGGCTTTCTTGGCTGCCGCATCACACTGCTGACTCATGTTCAGCTTGTGGCCTATGAAGACTCCTAGATCCCTTTCATATGTACTGCTATCCAGCCATGTGTCCCCCATCCTATATTTCTGTATTCCATTTTTTCTACCTAAGTGTAGGACCTTACACTTCTCTCTGTTGAATTTCATTTTGTTAGCCTTGGCCCAGCTCTCCAATCTGTCCAGGTCATTTTGAATTTTGATCCTGTCCTCTGGCGTATTAGC
Source organism: Iguana delicatissima (assembly GCA_948472985.1). Taxonomy (NCBI): domain Eukaryota; kingdom Metazoa; phylum Chordata; class Lepidosauria; order Squamata; family Iguanidae; genus Iguana; species Iguana delicatissima. The sequence goes on along the minus strand of CAOKZL010003410.1, from coordinate 79,236 downwards.
AACCCCTTCCAATTTGGTGTCATCTGCAAATTTGATGAGCATGCCCTCTATTCCTTCATCCAAGTCGTTGATAAAAATATTGAACAGCACTGGGCCCAGGACAGAACCCTGTGGCATCCCGCTAGTCGCTTCTCTCCAGGATGAAAAGCAGCCATTCGTGATCACTCTTTGGGTTCGGTCGGTCAACCAATTACAAATCCAACTAACAGTAGCCCTGTCCAGCCCACATTTTACTAGTTTCTTTGCAAGAATGTCATGGGGTATTTTGTCAAAGGCCTTACTGAAATCGAGATACGCTACATCCACAGCATTCCCTTCATCTATCAAGCTAGTAACTCTATCATAAAAAGAGATAAGATTAGTCTGGCATGACTTATTTTTGAGAAATCCATGTTGACTTCTCGTGCTTACTGCCTGCTTTCTAAGTGATTAGCAACTGACTGCTTAATGATCTGCTCCAGGATCTTTCCGGGTAGTGAAGTCAGGCTGACTGGGCGATAATTATTTGGGTCTTCTTTTTTTCCCTTCTTGAAGATGGGGACAACATTTGCTCTCTTCCAGTCTGCTGGAACTTCTCCTTCTCCTATATCAGACTTATTTCCACTCCTTTGATTCTTTAAAATATCTCACATAACCCTAAACTTAAAATTATTTAAAGGTGAGGCTGACTATGAAAGTTATAGGCAAGCTTTCTGCAGTTATTCATTTAATCTAGTTTTAAAAAAATTATCTGCAAGGTACACCTGCATTATACCCATGAAACACAAAATACAGTGGTTTGTTTGTGGGAATATCTATTTGTTTATTCTCCTCAGGTTCTGAAACTAAACTGCAACTTGACTCTTAAAACTCCTGGGATTCACTACTCACAATGAACTCCATTCTCTATCCTCACAGTTCTCCCAAACTGTGTTAAAACTGTGTTAAAAGTATTTACTTATTATTTAAACTTTGAGCAGTGCTATGGAAACTACACACTGGGTGCATCCTTTATTTTGTCCTTGCAATAGTTAAAAAGAGTAACACGTTTAAGCACTAGGAAAGAACAAGATGGTAGAATGTTTAAAAATGCAGTGTCATCCATATAACTGTTGTACATCTGACCCTAAGCAACAATTTACATAGCTGACACATTTTCTAAGCTTCAGTACAAGCTTAGTCAATGAAAAGAATCATACAACACATTTCTGTAGCACACTACTAATGTAACATTCATTACTAGTAGTTCATATATGCCATGTATGTTACAAAGGATGTTGTGGATGTATGTTTTAGAAAGGTGTTAATTCCTGGTCATTACAAAGAATTTCAAACCTTGAAGTATATGCAGAAGATTTTACCTGAGAGTGGGCATAACTCTGTGGTAGTCAGATACTACTTCTACATCAGGATGCATACTGGTACCACAACCAGTTTTCTTATCTATGGAAAAGATAGTAAGATCTATCAAGCAAAATTCTGTAGATAACTCTTATGTGTTGATTTCAAAGAACGATCAAATGTTTTTTCCCCCACTGGTAAAGAATATTATACTCTTCTAAGATTGGCCCTAAAAAGATTTGATCACTTCAGGAAATGTACCTACAGCTCACTATTTCAGCCTGCACTTAAGAGATATCAGCTATTATGTCTGCACATAAGAAATTTTACTTACAAGAAGAACTCTAGCCTCTTATGCCAATGTCAAGATAAAGCCCTCATTCTTGCTAGCAGATGCAATGGAAAGGAAAATCTGCAAAAGGCCTGAAACGGCATGCAGGAAAAGCTGCAGTAGTCTACAGGTGTTATCAAAACAAGTTTGGGGAAAAGCAGTACAGAAGCACCTATCAAAATTGACTTATAAAAATATCTCAACCAAGGAAGGGGTCTTTATTGACTACTGTATTTGCTGGCGTATAAGACTCACTTTTTTCCCCAGAAAAATACTGTTTGAAAATGGGGTGCGTCTTCTACATTGGTTTGTCTCACATGCCAGCGAATAGTATTTGCCAGTGTATAAATGTAAATGTATAATGTTAAATGTAAATAAAGGTATAAACTCAGAAAAAAGCCATATAGGATGGCCTTTTTTTATAAGATTGCATACTTTTGTGGCGTTCTGGTTGGTCCTAATAAAGGTAAAGTTAACATATAAATATGTTACCATTATGCAGAAAGGCATATTTCAACAAAAGATGTAACAACTAATAGTCTTCAATGCTTTTAAGTATTTTTACTCTAAAAAATATTGAATAAGATAGTACACTAGGATAACTAGATCTGAGTGTGTATCACTTACGCAAATTGGACATTTGCTTGCCAGAGGTAGGTTCCATTTGTTTGTCAGACAAAGTACCATTTGAAGCATTTGAAAAAACCTTAAAGAAAAAATACATATTTATGTAAATTCTATTCTTATTATATCAAATATACAAAATCCATACAGTTCCTCTAGAGTGGCTGTTTTAGTACAGGCATACCTTAGTTAACAAAAGCTCTGATTTAATAAATCTCTTTTTTACAGTCTTTTTATGCCTGCCCAGTCCCACATTTTCCTTATACTCTGATTAACTGGAAGGTTTTTAGCAGCATCAGCACTGGGAACATGGTGAAGGAGGGCTGGGGAAACACAGATTTTCACTGTCAGCCTACAATCGCATGTCTGCAGTAAACAATGAAATGGAGCTTAAGGTGGAATAAAATGGGATTTTACTTCAGCCAATCCAATGGTAGCTGTGTGTGCCTGCCTACAACGGAGAAGGTAAACAGCAGTTCCCTTCAGAATCCCCTACTGCACACAGAAAATGCCAAAAGGGGGAGAACAGCTAAGCTTGCCTTACCAGCTCCCTCCAATATGTTAAAAAAAACAAGTCTGTAAGTCTGGTCATCATAAGAAAGGTGGAATCTTACAAAAGAAATAATTGTTTCTGGATGCATTTTGGCAGAAGGTTTCAAATGGTTTCTAGAAGGTTGAAAATGTTTTTGCTTCCTGGTCATTTCATACCACATGCACATATTAGTTTTGGAGAAAAAGTTTGCAGAAATTGATTGAATTGTTATTTTTTCTTTGTGGTATAGGAATCTATCCTTATTCTTTCCATGCTATTTCTGCCTCTCAAACCAAAGTTTCTGTTAAAGAAGTAATACCTAGGAACACATCTATGTTGTTAACAGAGGTACACCTGCATTTTTTATTAGAATGTGAATTCGTGACTTTGATTCACTCAGTTCCACCCCACCCTCAGCCAAATCAACAGTTCTATGCATTTAATTTGGCTTGAACAAGCAGCTTGTATCTTCTCAAAAAGCAAACAAACCTCATCTTTGACTTCTGTATGCCGGTCTTCTGTCTGAAGATATTTGGCTGTCAACTGAGATGGTAGTGTAATTATATTGGCAATCCCCTTTGTCAACGTACCAAAAAAACCTAGGGAAAGTTAATCATACTAAATCATACTCCATTTAGCCAGGACGACTGGCATTCAAGCTAAAGGAAAATCGACATCCTAAGTCTCAAGTAATACAATACAGTATCACCGTCACAGGAAAAAACCTCCTACCAGTAGCAGGCCTGCTCTGCGTTATTTTGTATATCAGTCTAGAAACATTCATGAAATTTACTGACATTCATGTACCTTGACTGTTAAAATTCCCTATGGTAGGGGATCCATCCAATGGATGATGTCAATGGATGCCAAGAAATTTTAGAATAGCAAAATGGTTTTCATTCTTTCTGTGTCATGAGCATGCAGCACACTATAGTCAACAGCTTTTAAACATGTATTTTCAAAATGTTTTATCTTTCCATTGTTTTCACTGTTTTTATTTGTTCACGACCCAGGAGCCCCAGTGGGCTTAGAGCTGATAGAGAAATATCTTTAAAAAAATAAATGTATCTAGATAATTGGACTGCATGCACTCAATATACACTCAATATATAATTTTATAGAGTCCTGCTCTTTTGAAATTGGGGTTTATTCAATCCATAATATTAATACATACAACATTAATGTAGGCTGTTACTAGTAATCATGACACTCTAATTTAATCTTTTGCTTTTTCTGTTCTTTTGCCCTGTTTTTTTGTGGGGGACATATGAGGTAAAAACCCTAAAAATTCAAGAAATGAACAAATTAAGTAGAAAGATATCAAAGACCTTCTCCCACGTGCAAGTACTAAAAGCTGAGATCTGAGAGCCTGTCTGCACTACACTGTTATAGTGCTATTATTCCAGTTTCAACATCCTGTGGAATTCTGGGGTTTGTGATTTACTGGGGCCAAGAGAATTCTAAATGCCCCTCCCTAAACTGCAAATCCCAGGGTTCCACAGGATGTTGAAAGTGGAATAATAGCGCTATAACATTGTAGTGCAGAACGGCCCTTAGTCTCAAAGAGCATCAAGAGTACTGTCATGTATAATCATGTCTGTGTTAATGGAAATAAGCTCTTTTTTGCTCACAAGCATTGAAAAGGAAATGGCACAACCAAGCTGCTGAAAGGGTACACTGGGAACTAAGATTTCAAGGTCTGGAGCCCTTTGATTTCTATAAGCAGGGGTTATTAGGATCAAGTCATTTTGGTCTGGCTTGCTCGGCATGAAGTTCCTATAGGAATTATAAGACAGTTCCTATAGGAATTATTAGCACAATTGCCTTTCTGGAAATATGCAGAGAGGCAGTACCACCCAACCCTTCTAATGTGGAGTTTGTGGTTAGGTATCTTACTTTAAAAAAAATCTGAATTATTCTGTCAGTTATGCAGCTAAATTTCTTGTTTATGTCCTTGCTGTTCTAGATGAAGAACAAGGAGCCCTCTGCTGCAAATATGAAAACATTAAAAAAAAATCCCTGCACTAACTTGTTTACAAACATTTGAAAGTGTCTAATGTTTTGGTTAGTTTACAGACTTTGGTGTTCCATGTTCACATATCTTTTGTTTTACGTTATAGTTAATCAAGGCCTCTGTTACAGGTATGCTTTAAACACTAGCAAACGGTCCAGCCCAAGACAAATGTGAAAGATAGGTGAAAACATCCACTTGAAGATCTATGTAGTTATGCTGCAGTGATGATACACACTGTTCTTGAGAATAAAGTCCTCTTTAATCATGTACAGTCAGCTATTTCAAAGCCAAAACATTTAAATCGTATGAAAAGTGATTGAACAAGCATTATTTACCAAGTTTTTGCCTTTTTGCTTGCTCCTGTTCAAGGTCTTCTGGACTAGACTGAATACTGTGAAAAGAAAAGGGTAAATGTGTTTAGGAGACAAGGTGTTCAGCATAACAAAATGAGTCCCTCTTCCTCAACTTGAACTATCAGTTTCCAAAAGCACCATGCTCTTAGCTATTATAAACGCCACTTTACAGCTGTCAAACAGTCACTCTACATATAATAAAGTCTTCTCTATGACAGTACTAAACACCAATGTATGGGGCACCACATGATCTGTAACATTCTAATACCAATTCTTTAAGTAGTTTGTAGCAGAAGTAATAACTAGTCAAGCTGTTAACATATAATCAAAGGTAAATTTCCAACAGAAATTAAGGCAGACTGAGATCTAGCCAGAATCCATGTCTGTCTTCCCCTTCCATGAAAACAGTTTGATATTAAGCATTATTAGTAAGGGTATGTATGTAGCATGATTTCCAAATATACTTAATAAAAAATGTAAACAGTGCAGAGAAAAGTTAAGATCTAAGCAAGGTTACTAGTTCTCAAATCCTCAAGAGTGGCAGATACCTTTCTACCTTGCAGATTAGTAAGAGGGCAATGTGTTCAATTAGAAATAAGAAAGCTCTGTTTAACCTCAAAGGTTACAGTGTTGCAACTGTGCAACACTCTCTCCAAACTTCTACCTTTATTGCTGTGTCGAAGTGGAATCAAAATTAGAAGTAAAAATTAAGTACTAATATATCAATGCAGAAGTCAGTGCACTGAAGATGAAATATAACAATAATGTTAAGGCATGGCCTGTCAATCTTTACTATTCCAGCATGAGGAGCTTGTTTTAGAATTAACTATATGTAATTTCCACAATAAGAGAGTTGAACACTGTGTTACCTTGTCTCCTGAACTAGTATTTTAAGACATACGTTCAGTGTTTCTTAGCCACCTAAGACCATATACAGATTATTAGACAGCTTAAGTCTTTGGAAAGCAGGGTAGATGTTTAATAAATAAATAAACCTTGCTTATACGTACGTAGGACTGAGCCCTGTCCTTTTCATACCCACTTTTCCAAGCTGTGTGCAGGCCAGTTGATGGGGGACATATAAGAAAGCTGAAAAAGAGTTAAATGTTTATTCACTAATTGCAGACAGCTAGATATTGCATGTCTGCAGCAGTTATCCTTGGCTTTATTACATCAAAAGAACCAAGGGGGGATTGCATACCATACTTTCTTGGTATGAACAAAAACCACTGCATTCCATCTCTTCTAATCTGGGGTTTAGGTAGTCTCAAATAATGCTCCTAGGCCCAGATTCTCCTATCCTTGCATGGAACAGTAAGAATGTCTTGAGTGCTTCACAACATTCCTAAATAAAGCAACTTCAGACATTTATTTTAGGAAGTTTTAGTTGTTGATGGTTTTTTTAAATATGGTTTGATGTATATATTTTTTTTGCATTTTTAATGGGGAAGGAATTAGACAAAGAAAATAAAATTCACAATTCAGAACTGTTTTTCTTCCCACTTCCCCAGAACACCGCTAAACCATATTATAGAGTGGCAGACCATTTCCACAGACAGAAAATTTCACTGACAAAATTTTAATATAGGAACTGGGGTTAATTTTATGTAAGATCGGGGTTGGGGGTTGGGAAAGCCTAGATATAATTTTAGCTGAACATGTCCTCATGAAAGAAAAGTAAGGAATGTAACTTCTGTATTTCTGTAGTGCTCACACTTATAACTAACTTCTAAAGTAGTATACATTTTGCTTGGCCATACCACTGACAAGGCAGGTTAACAACAGCCTCTACTAAAGAAAGCATTACCTTCTGCAAATTACCATACAGAGGTTTTTCCACATGATAAAAGTTACAGAATTCAAATGTTTATAAGTCCAACATTTAGGGTTATATATGCAGCCATATAATGCTTCTTTGCACCATATTATATATTGAAAAATGCTATTTTTGGAGCCCGCCTTAAGTTAATTACAAAATGTTTTTGTTTAGATACTGATCACTATCTAAATCTACCTTTGAACATTAATTAAATTGTTTTTCTTCTAAGGAAAAATTCAACCATCAATTATGTATGCTCTGTTGAAATTTACAGCATTCCTCTTGCTTTCTGTTTCTGTATTCTGCATACCAGGTAATGTCATACAAGGCATATGTTTTGTTAGCAACTTAATCATCTCCGTGAATTCTGCGGGATACTCTGGGCCACCATCCTACATATTTCTAAATTTTGACAATTACATTGCTCAACAATAATGGTATAGTTTCATTGTACATACAAATAAAAAATCTTTAAAAGTCATCACAGGAACCAATAATAACCAAATGTTTCTCCATTCACAGCTTGGGGAAAAAACATTTTAACCTCATATGTATTTTAACAAATCTGATGCTAGAACATTTTCCATTCAATTATTCCAAAACTCTATTGTGTACTGTGGCAATGGCAAAATCAGCAGTGACTTTCTGCACGCTGATCAATTTTTTCAGCAATCCAAAAAAACTTTATTCTATATCTCTCTAGAAATGCAACAAGCCTGAAGAAAACTTTTTTCCTTCAGGCCTTCACACTTCTATAACCACATTACCATAACAACAAAGAGTAAAGCCACCATTGCACTGTTTTTTTTTTCCAACCGGATTAACAAAATGCACACATTCCCCACATCGGAACAAAGAAAATCTTCAACCTACAGTGTTTGTCTATACGATATACAACTGAATACAGCAACCACACGATCAGCACAAACTGTGCTTCTTGTTGTTGCCACCCACAGACAACTAGATCCTGAAGAAGGCTGATGCAACTGATGTTATAGAACCATACGTAACACTAAATAAGTGGCTACCATCCTACCAGTTGCCATGTTCAACAGTACACACGAGAGTAACATGGACTTGATATAAATAAGACTTCCTTGGCCATTTCCACACTACTCTGTTATAGTGCTATTATTCCACAGTCAACTTCCTATGGAATCCTGGGGTTTGCAGTTTAGGGAGCGGCCTTTAGAATTCTCAGCCAGAGAGCTCTTTGGCCTCAGTAAACCACAAACCCCAGAATGCCAGGATGTTGAAAGTGGAATAATAGCACTGTAACAGTGTAGTGCAGAAATGGTCCTTGTCTTGCTGCTTTCCTTAGTTACAGGAAACAGTTAGTGGTAAGCCAACATGTGCAGCCCAGTCCCACACACGTTTCCTTGAAAGTATCGATGCGGCTTTCCCAAAATAAATGTGCAAAGCTCTACTGCCTTAAGGCAAGATCCTGCTTTTCATCTCAATTGGTCTGACCAGTTAGTCTTATTCGCAGCTGTGCCCGGTCCTCCTTTCCGTACCCCTGAGGTGCCTATGCCCGGGCTCGAGGCGCGGGGAACAAAATATTCGAGGGCGGGCTAGTGGCGAGGGGCCTTGAGGCGGCCCTTCTCTCCGCCTGCGAGAGCGAGGAGAGCCACGCCACTCGACTGCTGTACCGGCCACGAAGAGTACGCGGGCCACTCGCCCTCGGAAAGCGCTGACAGGGAGCCGTCTCCGAAGCGGGCCGCAGGAGGGCCCCCCGAGGCTCGGGGTACAAAACCGACGCCGAGCGCCCCTGACTCCAGCTCCGCCCCCCGCTGACCTGAGGTGCCGTCGCTTCCGCGGCCGAGGCAGCGAAGGCTCCACGTCCCGGCGGCGGCAAGAAGGCGGTGGGAACAACCAAGAGCGCAGAGCCTCGGGCACCCATTGGTACATAGGCCTCCGCCGCAGCGGCCGGGCCGGACTGACGTCAATTGGCAGCGACAGGCGCGCCGCAAATGACGAAGCTTTGCTTTTACCACAGAGAAAGAGAAAGAGAGTCTGAGCAGGAGAAACAGGGCGCCCCGCCCGCCCCGAAGGTAGTTCCGTTTTCTCGACGGGAGTCTTTGGGGCGCCCCAAACGCACTCCAGTTCTGTTGGCCTCCCTCTTCCAAGGCCGTGTCCGCACTGGACTGTTGTAGTGCTGTTATTCCACTTTCAACACCTATGGAATCCTGGGGTTTGCCCTTTAGGCAGCAGCCTTTGAGTGGAAGTACCACCCCGGCTCTCCTTGTGAATTTAGCCTTTCTTTTCTCCACGAAGATGCCCCTTCCTCCTCCTTTGAGGCCCCGCCCTAAACTGCAACCCCCGGGATTCCATAGGATGTTGAAAGTGGGATAATAGCCCTAGAACGGCCTAGTGCGGAAATGGCCGAATTCTACGGCAAGGGACACAAAGAGGTAGAAGGAAATGAGTTGCCCCCACACCGTCGTTTCTCTGCTCCCCTACCTTTCTTTTTAAACAAGTTTGCCTAATGAACAGGCAAGTGAGCTTCGAAAGCCGGCGCAATGTTATTTGGCCTAATAAAGGTATCACTGCGATGTGTACTTTGGCTTTTCATGTATTGTGTTGCATGGCCAAGCCAATTGCACCGAGTATATTGTTTGAAGGAAGGAAGTTATATTGCAAAGGAAGTTGTATTGATAGAAAATGACAGAAATTCCATGTTTAGAGGCGTCGGTCAGCCAAATCACTTTCTAGTCCAACCTGAAGAAAAGAGCAAAGGAGGACGCCCACCTCTCCTTCTTTCTTTCGTGTGTACAAATGAAGAGAGAAACCGGCGGAAGAATCGGTAAAAGCAAACCAGTAAAAAAGAACACTCGCTCATGCCAGCTCCTGCTAACGTAGTAATCAGAAAGTCTTAAAGGTACTGCTAGATTGGACCGTGCTCTCAAGCCAATGGAGCTTCGAAAGCTTGCATGAAAAATTTTGTGCATTTTAGTTGGCCCCATGAAGGTATCACTCTTTTGTGGATTTTGTGTCTGTTGTATTATGAGCTCTTCGGCTCTCTTCAAGAAACAGCCGGGCGGCGGCTCCGAAACCACAGAGCGACGAAGGACGGCGCGGCGCGGCGCGGCGCGGCGCGGCTTGCTTATCCTGGAAAGAGCCAACGAGGAGACCGCAGGGGGACCCACAGTTGGTGCAGGAAGTTCCCTCTCCGCGACTCGTTAGTCCTTTGGAAAAACGGTACGCGCGCCGGGCGCCCTGAGTGCGCGCCCGCTCCGTGCCTCGTTCGCTGCCCGGCGCTCTTAGTTCCTCCTGTCTTTTCGTTCCGGCCGGTGGCCGTTGCGAATGCTCCACTATGAGATCCGTGGCGTGCTTCTTGGTAGTCCTGGGATCCGCCACCGCGGGCCTCTACTTGTTATCGGCGCGGCTTCCTGGAGAACCGCGCGAGGGGAGCGGGTGAGTCGAATCTGTCCTCCTTTTTTTCACCCGGGAGTGGTCGTGGTTTGCTGGAGCCGTGCTCAAATCCGCTGGAACTCTTGCCTGCTTTCCATGGTGTCTACATGGAAGGAACAAAGCCTCGCGTTAATGCCTGTGTGGCCGATGGGCCGAGCGGGGGTTTTCTGGGTCACGGTTGAATTTCAGCTCCCGTGTCCCGAAAGCTGAAGGTCCCTGGCTGTTGTTTGGGGCGCCCGCGGCCGTCAGAGTCAGCCTAAAAATACATCGCGGCCGAAATCTGATGCTGCGCTTCTCGAGTGTAGTGTGCAGAAATGCCAAGTCGCATGCCAAGTCTAACCAAGTTTAGGTGTAAGAAGTTGTTATGAAACCTAATCGCGAAGTGATCTGGAATTACATGGCCTCAGGAGCCCATTTGGCCTCAGTGACTTGCTGTGCCTTCGGAGCGCCCGTTAAATAAATATCGGCACTATTTATTCCGATATTACCCTGACGGCATATGGGTGAGTGTAGGATGAAATGTGTTTTTATCTTCTTTCTGTAGGCAAGGGGCCTATATCTTTGGATGCTTAATCTAAACTATTCTAGTCTAAAATGCTTCAGTGGGTCTTGATTTATTCTGCAAGATGTAACACAGCTCTTCAGTCATAAGTGCCCTTTATCTGTTCATGCTTCTGTGAACTTGTAAGGGTGCATTCAGCCATACAATAATAATCAGTCAAATTTCTATTCCACATTTCTGGCCCCTTGCTTTAGGGAGATTTCATCTTACTCTCTAAATGGAAGACTGTAGAGTCTGAAACTTGAAACTAAATGGAAGACTGTAGGTGGCCTGGAGTTGTTCCAGAACAGAAAATACACTTTAGTGAGGATTGAGCGTTCATCATGGCTGACCTCTGTCAGTAGGTTTTAGAGACCTGTCATCTCACTGTAGAAAATATCACTGACTTTCTTCCCATTTCTTTTGACTTTAGGTTGTATCTGTATCAGGAGTTTGAATAACTGTTCTGTTAAATTTTAAACATTTGTAAAAACCACCAGCCTTTTACCACAAAATCAAAGCTAAGCAATAGGCCATCATACCCACAGGTACTGGAACTGACCGCAATTCTTTTCTGCAATTCCTAACCCAGCTAGTACCTTGTAGTAATTAAGGCTGTATTTTTTTTAAAAAAATTAAATAATTGCTTCCTTCAAGAGAAGTTTTTCAAAGCTGAAAATGTTATCAATTATTTACAATGTCAGATTTTTATGGGGAACTAATGATATGTAGAATTGATAGATTTCAAAAATTCTGAGCATTACAGGAGAAAAAAATACAGCCTAAGCAATAGTTGGCTTTCTATTAAGAGTCCCTGTTGAATAAACTTTTACTTACTTTTGATTAATTTCACTAATGTACAGTGCAGTAACAATTTAATAGGACGCTTGCTTTAATTGAGCTAGATTTTGACTGAAAATCACCTTCCTTGCTTTGCTATGTTGCATCTTCACCTTCTACCTAACTCTGTGTTAGTGTTAAGCCACAGGGTAAAGACACTGTTCTTTCATGCTTGGAAAGTAGCTAGCTGGAACTTGTTGAAACCAAATCATGAATGGATGGTGTGAATCAGAACTTCATTTGCATGAGCCTATGTAGACTATATAGTGCCTTTTGGATTTTTGAACTACAGTAAAGATGTGGGGTAAACAAATTTCTTCAGTTGAATTGCAGTGTCTTAGTTTTTTGCTGGAAGGAATGAGCAACTTATTTGTTTCTGTCAAAGGTGAACAGCTGAGAAGTTTGGTCCTTGTGTTAAATGAGTTTCAAGTAGAATTCTGGTCAAGAGTTCAAACTTGATATACAAAGTTCAGTGTTATTTCTCTCCTTATTTTCCATTAGAGTGAGGTAATCAAATGAATGAATACTTGCAGTGCTTCTTGCTGCTCATTTATAACAAAGCTTGACTTTCTTATCTCTGTGGAAGATTGCTGCTGTTAGGTAACAGGCTATGTCAAGGCTCAGGATTCCACATATGTCCAGCAGAAGGGAAATGGATCTCCAACCAACAGGTCATGATATCATTGGCATATTTGTTTTGTGGAGCCTTAAAATTGGCAGAGAGGATTTTAAATAAAGGGAATAGTGGTAGTCTTTTTCTCCCCACTGTCCCATATCTTTTGTTCTCTTGAACATGTGCAGATCCCCTATCCATGACTCTACAGACATGCACTCAAAGTAGTACACTTACAGTTGATCAATTCATCTTTCTAGTAAGTGCACTGACTCAATGAATGTCTCTCCTCAGACATTTTCAACTATCAGTTTGTGTTTTTTACCTGGCTGGCATAACACTGTACTGTGCTGTTGTAGACTAAGTTAGTTGAATTATATATAACACTATACTGTAGGCTACTGTCTGTTCAATAGTTCTTCCTCTTCCCTCATGTTTTAGTTCAGGGGTGCATAATTTATGGTTTTTCCAGGTTATGTCAGATTGCAATTCTCATCAGCCTTAGGCAGCACTGATGAGAGATGACATGACAATGCAGTCCAACTATGTGTGGAGGGCAACAAATTGCCAATTCGTGCTGTTAAGTGCTTATGATATTTTATTAATAAGATCACAGAGTGGTCTGGATTTAAAATTGTAGAGAAAGTTAATCTTCAGATTATGAAAGAACAGAATAGACACACTTGATGTGACAGTTGCCTTAATCCCATTTTAGAAATTAGGCATGTTAAGTTTATACACAAGAGGGAAAAAAAGTGCTGGGCAACACAGAAACTAAACTGGCTTATTGACCTATGAAAAGCCATGTTGCAATAAAACTCTTAGTCTTCAAGGTGAAAACTTGCTTCCACAACTGTGTTCCATCTGTAGCATGAAGCCCTTCACTGGCAGCATCTGAACTGTTTGTGTTTCAGTTGATTATCCTCTTTGTTTATTAGGTCATTAAAATTCCCTTCAGACCTAGAAGAACTGCAAGAACTTGCAGAGTTTCTACGGTACTACAATAGAGAGCATCATACATATGTGCTGCTGCTGTTCTGCAGTGCCTATTTATACAAGCAGTGCTTTGCTATACCAGGCTCCAGCTTTCTGGTATGTATATATCCACAAAGCTAAATATGTGTAATATTTCTTTCAGTTTTGTAATAATTCTGCTTTTTTATTTTCTTTGAAGTTGCATCTTCTTCCATTTTCCCCCTATATTCAATAGCCAAGATCTAATGGTTTACTTTCATATCCAGTAGCTGAAGGAAGAACACCATTGCACTGGGCTATTGATAATCACAGTAATGTTTATTAAAAGTTCCTCTCAATAATAGAAAAAATATAAATTTGAAAGTAAAAATGATAAAACAGCCAGTATTAATAATACCTTTGTATAAATCTAGAGCAGAGTCAATTTTTTAATGCTGTATACTGTCTGGTTCACCCTTTTGAAGCAGGATATTGTAGAGTGCATAAAAATGTAAATTATAAATGTTAAGGAACAGAAAAGGTTGCACAAGGAAAGGCTAAAAGCATGTGAAGATTTTTTGATACAGAAAAATATGGCTAGGAGGAATAGAATATAAGAAGTCTATAAAATTGTGTTGGGAAAAGTGGTTCTCCCTCTCATGCAAAACTAGAATTTGGGATCACTTAAGCACATCAGCCTGCTCATGGTCTCCTCAGTGAGCGAATTGAGTTCTGGGCCATGGGAGTTCTCCTTACTCTTCCATCCCAATGCAATTACAAATGTGAATAGAGCCCCTTTTTTTTTTATTTTGTGGTCAGCCCGGCTAGACATGCATCTCTCTGCCATTATGAAAATACTGTGTTCATTCTAAACACCTGAACTGGGCTCTTGTGAAATTGGAAACGCATATAGAGCTGGGGAAAATGGCAGGGAAATTTTGGTAATTATAGTCCAAAATAACTTTTTGAAGTTGTAGATTAGATGCAAGGGGGGAAAATAGTATTTATTGAATCATTTGCTCATGATGAAATGATGGCTATTGGTTTAGATGGTTTCAGACAAGGATGGGGGTTGATGAACAGATTCCTTATGTATGGGTTTATTAGTATCTGTTAGCTGTACTATTTGAATGGAGCTTTGAGTTTCACAGGTAGTGTGTCTCTACATTCCAGTTGCCTAAATGGGGGGGTGGGTTGTTGTCTTTATGCCATGTTCACAGGTTTCCTGGTTACAGTGCTGGACTGGAAGCTCCACTGGTCAGATCTATCAGAGATAGAATATGTTCCTCTGGTTCATAGAGTCCATGCTTTCCCCACAGTTTATTATGGACTGGATCATTGTTTAGTTTTGCTCTAACAGAACATCCTTGCTGGAGCTCTCTTTGGACCATGGATGGGACTCCTGTTGTGTTCTGCCTTGACTTCTGTGGGTGCCACTTGTTGCTACGGTCTCTCCAATGCATTTGGGAAAAAAATAGTTATCTACTACTTTCCTGAAAAAGTTGCCATGCTTCAGAAGAAGGTAAAATAACAGAACCCATAATACTATTATACTTCAATTGATATAAAACACTTCTTGACTTAGTAGTGGATTAAGAGCTATAGCTCAGAGGTGCAGTGCAAGCTGTGCATGCACAAGGTCCTAAGTTGATCAAAACCTGGTATCTTCCTGCTGATCAGGGTAGGCAACTGTGGAAGACTAGGGGGCCACATTAGCCTTCCAGGAAAGCTGGGGGGGCACTGCAGCTGTTCCCACCAAAAAAAAAATTCACATAACCCTCTATGAGACATGATGGCATGTTTTTGGGCCTTCTTGGGGTCCCTAATGGGTGTTTCAGGACATTTTGAAGCAAAACATTTTTTTTAATTTTTTTTGCAAAATTTCATTTTTACTTCAGGAATGTGGGGGGACTCCAAAAATGTTGAAATACCCTCCAACCCCCCAACTATCATTTTGGAGCTTTTGGAGTATTAAAAAAATGCAAAAAAAATGCTGATCCGGGGGAGCTGCAGGCAGCACACAGGCCACACTTTGCCCACTCCTTCTGTAGATGTAGGGAAGAGTTCTGTCTGAATGATAGGGAACAGTAAAGAGCTAGATGAGCAATAGACTGACCTGGCATAATGCAGCTTCTTGTATTTCTGTGATCAGGTCTTGCCTGTTAAAAGTCTACAACTAATGTATTAAACTGCAGTAGCTGGAATTTAAAACATATTCCTTCCAGTGTGTTTTATAATTACAGCTCTAAGATGTTAATGTTGATCACAAGGAGAACTCCTAATCTGCTTTTACCTTCTTATCTTTGTTGTCCTGTGAGTAACTCAAAACCAAAACACAGTGATTTTAGTGCATAAGTAAGCCATTAAGTATCAGCTGGATCTCGACATTCACTGGGTTTAGGTGCATAGGACCCCCACAGAAGTGGGAAAATTGTATATATCAAAATGTGTGTGTCTGTGGGAAGGGTGCCAAGACATGGTGAGAACAAGCACCTGGGATCAAAACCAGGTCAGGGAAGTGGGGGGGGTCAGAATGGTGGCCCTATACCTCTTCTCTCTCGCCTATCTCCTTCCTTGGGTGTGAGGGAGCATCAGGAGAGAGTTCGTGGTGCTGAGCAATCAGGCTGCAAGCTGTCCTTAGCTGGCCAAGCAGCTGCTGGTGGAGAAGGACCAGGGGCAGGTTTTATAGAGCTGTGCAGCCTGATCAGAGCTGCTGTGAAGAAGGGTTCCCCCAGAAAAGAAGTGGCTGAGGTGAGAGGGGTAGAGTTTGAAGAAACTCGCAAATAATCAAATCCTTGGAAGTCAAACCTGCAAACATGGAGGGCTGACTGCATTCTGAGGCCGTGTCACTTTATATAGTGGTTTATACAGGCTTCAGTCCTAACTAGATTTCTATAAACAAATGAGCTTGTTCTATTCACAGAAAGGACAAAAAGTCAGTAGAGGATCCTTTCACTGGAGATAAATATTTAGCTGATTCTTCCCTGCAGCCTCACTACTTGTTCCAGAGGATTCTGCAGCCCTCTGGAGCAGATTTGGGGAGGAGGGAATAGATAAGGGGCTGCAGTGATGTTGAGAAGTCGGCAGAAGTTGACTCTCCCTTCCGCTTGCAGGGGTATTCTGTGAGTGGAACTCCACTAGAGCAACAGTACTACCAGCAGAAGCAAAGTTGGGATTCAAGCCATAGTTCATTCTCAAACCTAGATCACTAGCAATAGTATCAGTTGTCACTTTTACATTGCAGTACAAACTTTGGTGAAAAGAATATTTCTTTTTTGAAAAAGCAAATAATGGTAAACAGTTTGACTCAATTTCTTTTTCTCTGTGGCAGGTGGAAGGGAACAGAAATTCTTTGTTCTTTTTCTTGTTGTTTCTGAGGCTATTCCCCATGACACCAAATTGGTTTCTGAATCTCACATCTCCAGTCCTAAACATCCCTGTGACTCAATTCTTCTTCTCTGTTTTCATAGGTAAGTAGAAAAGAAGTGCATGTATTCATGTTGGTACAACAAGCTAATACATTCCTTTCCCTCTTTTCCATGGCAGTGGATGCTTGTCTATTTTTTTTCAACATGCGTACACTCAAATGGACTCCCTTGGCCAGATTATAGAAACTGCAGTGTGATTTGTATCTGTCTGGGAGTACCTTTTCTTTTTTTACTGGTGTCTTTTGAGTAGTAGCAAAGCATAATTTGATATACATAGTTAATACTAAAATCACAGACATAGAGAAAGAGAATGCCCTTACTTTTTCTGTGGGTCCTATTGCATTTTTTCTCTCAGAAGGCACCAGGAAAAAGAGACAGAATGAAGATTCTTCTAAGACACATTCCCTCCTTAATGAGAAAATGGAATAGCATCCCTAAGGTAATGCCAAAAAGTCCTCAGTTTACCCTGTGGCACTTAACAAGAAAGAAAATTATCAAATTTTCTTATGGAATAGGTTAAATACCTTGCATTGTATAAGCCATTGCTGGGGAAACTGACACTTCTAATTACTAATATGTAACATACTTGTGTTAAGTTAGTAACTAAAGAGTTAAGTTAATAAGTGATTTAGTTGATGAATGATTATGAGTGAATGATGAGTGATTATAAGTTATTATTGCTAAGTGATTTAAAGTGATTTTTATGATAAGTGATTATAATTGATTATAAGGATTTTTATTAATTAACTAATTTTGTAGGTATACATTTAGGATTATAAGAATGATTAGTAACAAGTACTAACCCTGATATAAATTTAAGGATTTAATAGTTAGTTGTAACTCTGTAATATGTGATGTTAGCAACAAGAGTGGGAACCAATTTTTAGTTATTTTATAGTCTTTTTTTGGTTAGTTGTTGCTTAGTTAATATTTGTAGTTTGTTATGTATTGTTTGTTTTTTCAGTTATAGTGGATTGTTGTGTATTTTCTTTTTTTGTATTGCTTTGTAGTGCTGTTGTTTTTGTTCAATAAAATTTTATTATTAAAAAAAGCTTAAGACTTTCCAGACTTCTCTTTGAGCAGTGTAGAAATAACCACTTCTCTGTTGGGTCCAAACTATAAATATTTTTCTTCTTTTTTCTTTACTGAACTTGAAGAGTATTTTCATTTTGCTCCTTCCTTGATGGCAAGATATTTCACCTCTGCATTTGTATATAAAATCAGTTAGGATTCGTAATGTAATATACAGCCATGAAAAAGTTCTGTACTGGTAAATCCTACCCACAGGGATCAGAGGTGCATTTTTGAGATGTAAGCACTTTCCTAATACAAGGATTATCTTATTGCTTCTGCAGGCCTCATCCCGTATAACTTTGTATGTGTCCAGACAGGCTCAATCCTTTCACAGATCACTTCCTTGGATGCCATTTTCTCATGGAGTACTCTACTCAAAATGTTGGCAATAGCCATGGTGGCATTGATTCGGGGACTTTCATTAAGCATTTTGGTCAGAAACATCTCAGCTTGGACAGTAGTAATCAAAATGTGCATCTGCTCAATGGGAGGAAGAGCAGCTGAATAGGGTATGTTGCAGCCAGGTACTATGGAAGCCTATTTATGGGAAAGGTGCACTTTTTTCCAGCTGGGTGTTTCAGTTTTTCTGAATCCTGTTTTCACTGCTTGGATATCTCCTTTCAATAATAAATAGGCATAGTCTGTTCTTTTTTGTTTTTTTAAAGAACAGAGACTTGCATGACTCATCTTTAAAAGGATGCTTGTGACTCTTCCAGTGATGTACGTACCCACAATGCTGTCATGGGGAATGGAAAATGTGATTATGTTGCTGCACTTGTGACCCACTAGAGACTGCAAGCCTTGACGTTCTAAATCAGGGAGGTAGAGACCAATTTCCCTAGACCTGCCCACTCTTTGTTGTAACCCAAATACCTCTTATTTTTCTGGCTAGTCCCTCTCAAAATGGCAACTTGATGTCACCTGTCTTCCCATCATCACTTGAAGAGTTAAAAGAGAGTTGTGAGTTCTGAGGAAGTTGCATGGCTGAGGTGGGGGTGTTCTCAGGCAAAAAAATGAGTAAAAATCCCAGCCAGCCTGGCCATGGGTATAGAGCTGTAGGCCAAAACATATGAAGGACTTCTTACCCAAGGGCAGATAACCTCTGGTCCTGGGGAAAAAAACATTATAAAGCAGAAGTAGGGAAAGTATAGCCTTCTAGATGATGCTGGACTACAATTCCCATGACTTCTCACTACTGACTATGCTGTCTAGGTCTGATGGGAGTTGCAGTCCAACAGCACTTTCAGGGTTTCAGTGGGTTATTCTTCTACTTTTTTGCAAAATCAGTTTGTTTATGCAGTACTGTATAGAGAAGGACAGTAATTCACATTCCCTATCATTGTGTTTTATCGCCTTTGAACAACTGAAAAGGTTATGCCGCATAGTCTGCTGGGCTCAATGCACTGTTTCAGAAGTATTGTGAATGAAGGTGTCACCATGTTTTTTTCACTCTGGAGTAAAAGATCAAAATGTAATACCTCAGAACAAACTCAGTTTATCTTAATATCTCTCCCCCACAACACATGATGTTATAGTCAGCAGTGGTGAACAGCCACAATTTAAAAAAAGAAAAAAACTCTGTCCTTGAGTTTGCTATTTTTACAAGAGCCTGACTGAAACACTAAACCTACTTTAGAATGCAGGTGAGAGCTCCACATTGAATGCCTTCTAATCCACAAACCCATCTTTACAAAGAAGTCTAGAACTAGTAGGATTGTTAGGCTAGATACTATTGGAAGTTACACAGACTCACAATCTCAGAGTACTCAACCAGCAAGGGAGATTCTCAGATTTCTTGTGAAACTTAATATAGCTCCAGGGGAAGAGGCAGCTCTACAGTGTCATCTGCCCTTCAGCCAAATGATGATCTTATGCTAAAGATATGAGTGTTCTGGGAATGGTATTTCCTCTCTCCTTGTAGTTCCCATATCCCATCAAGATATGTGTTAAAGGCTGGTTTGACAACTTGTGCTGTAACAATTTGGAAGATAGATAAAAGTGTCTTGTGACCTGATTTACCTAAGTAGCAACCATGTCTTAAATCAAGTGCCTTATCAACTGTGTGTGTGTGATTATATGGAACTTGTATTCTTATCAGATAAACAGTAGTGTAAATTCTTTGTATACTTGTTGTTTGTCTATCAGGAACATTATTTAGTATTTACCTACTTTTAGTTGAGTGATGTTGAACATGTGCCTTAAACAGTTCTCTCCTTTCAGCTATACGTGCACAATGAGGGGAAAGAAGGTTCTGCTTCTACTCACTTTTCAGTAGGTTTTTTTCCAGCAAAAAATTGCAGAGTAACATAAAGAAGGTTCTATTCCCTCAGCCATCTGAGATGTTTACAAGCCACATATTCTGGAGACAGTGATGTTGGCTTGACATAGCAATGTCTTCCTAAGGGCAGGGAAAACAAAATAGGCACTACACGAGCTTTTTGCAGCCTTTAGTGGTAACAGATATAACTTGGTGGTAAACACATCTGAAACTATGAAACTTACAAAATATGGCACTGCACCTATGTTGCTGCACACCCTAAAAAGGACCATAACTTTACAGTTAAGTTTATGGTTTAAGAAAAGCTATACTAAAGATTTTTTTAAAAAAATATGCACACTTGGGAAGAGAAAATACTTTATACTCCTTCAATACCATTTGAAAAACCTCAGTATTTTCATATTAAATAAAAGCCAGGTTTGCTGTGCTATTTGTATTACTCATACCTGCTAGTTGCATCATTACCCAATGACTTTAAGTATCTAGGACATGTTGGTAATTTTGACATAGGAAGGAGCTATTAACACTAAGCCTTCCCACTGTTAGACATTAAAAACAAATCTTCAGGTGGCCTAAGCATGTAATATTTTGAGAGCAGCGGCACAGCTGAATTCTAGTTTCTCCTTTTAAAAAAAACACTGAAGAGCTAACACTAATTTGCTGAAAACAAATTACAACTGACCAGATAATGCAAGAAATGACAGGTTATGCTTAAGATTCAGAGGACCAACCAGAAATAAGAAGAGGGGGGATGGGAAGACAAAGTAAATGAGTATACTATTACGAAATGTGAAGTGACTTTTTTTAAACAAGTGTTGATGAAAGGAATAGGAGGCTGGTCACAATTTGTTAGCTAAGCCACATCCTCTATATAGGATGCATTCTTTACTAAAGTAAAAGTCTGAGGGTTATTTGCCTGCCTTCTTAAAGAACATAAAAGTGTCAACCATACTTCTGTTTTTACCTCCATATTCCCAAATACTTTCTACTTCGTCTCTTCAAAAACCCATTTGAAGTACAGGAATTCAAGTTACAATTAAGAGATCTGTGCCTGAGTGTGTGTGTGTTCAGGGGATAGTCCCTTGGTATATAAAATAGAAATGGGACAATGGGGCAAATAGAACAGCCCCAAGCTACAGTTTGCCCACTTCTGCACTAATCTGAAGAATTGAGAAACACAGTAGTTACTGAGAAACTAAATCTGCAATCCTATGCATGCTGTAACAGTAAATCATTCCACTCCAGTGGGAACATGCATAAGCCTACAGTCTTCTGCATTCTTAAATTCCACCAATACTGCATATACATAGTATGATGAAAATGGTAACTGCAAAATGATGTGGACTGTCACAAGTTTTAAAATCTTATTAGCATAAAAACACAATCATGGTGAGTACTGGTTTGCACGTAGAATACATATGAAGCTGAATGGGCAGGTGGCTACCTACTTCATCCAACTGCACCACACTATTTATATGGAGGACCACACATATTGACATTACCATGTATATTTTTGAAGATCCCTTTTTCTTTAAATATAGCAAGAGTATATGATTTGTAGCTTAATCACTTTTTCCTGTCCAGTTAAATAATTTCCAACCTTCTCCTGGTATTCTTCAGACATAAATTTCTATACCCAGTTGGCAATTCTACAGGTTCCCAAAAGATCTTGAAAATATCAACTTCTTTCAAAATACACAATTGTACACAATATCACATAGAATTTACCAAAACATCCACTTGATTTTTTGATGCAAGATATGCAACTACAACCACACTGGACATATGAACCTGTAAGCACATGAGGTACACTGGCTTTTATTCCATGCATCTGTTTTGATAGTCAGTCTTGTTCCCAATTGTTATACACTGTTCAATACAAAAACAAAAAAATTAAGGTTGCCTTAGGAAGCCATAGAATAGGAAGAAAGATACACAGGAGATGAAATGATTGTTTCCCATGACACGTAAACCAGTAACTCCCACTAACCAATAGCCACCACATTGATTGTGCCATAGCTGGACCCAGTAATTAAGAATATGTTACAACAAGAGTAGCAAAAACATCCCAAAGAACTCACTTGCCTCTAAAGCTGCCTCTGGTTTGCATTGCTTACTCCAAGTATTTCAGTTTGCTGTGTAATTACTCACAAACGCTTATAATATTGTAATGCCCTTGCACAAAACAGTCATTAACATAGCAGGAAGATTCACTCCTGATAATTGCACACATGACATATGCTCTCAATCTGAATGAGATGTGGCAGAGG
The DNA here is from genome assembly GCA_948472985.1 of Iguana delicatissima. Lineage (NCBI taxonomy): Eukaryota > Metazoa > Chordata > Lepidosauria > Squamata > Iguanidae > Iguana > Iguana delicatissima. The sequence continues at coordinate 56,834 of CAOKZL010003410.1, read as the reverse complement.
TGTTGTCTATGGCTTTCAGTTAAAGAGTTCTAAGAACTAAATTCCACATTCTGTAATGAAGAGTAATCTATTTCTTTAATCTCTAAAATGCTATGAGAGTTAACACAACACAATTACTTTCTTCCCCAGAGTAATGCACTTCTTGTTGGTGTACTAAGAAAACTTTTCTTGTGCTAGCTTGACAGTGTTTTTGATGAAAAATGAACTACAACACAGTGTGTATCTCTCAGAACCAGTATTGCTAATTTCCATTAATTCTGACGTATCTTGGAATATTTAGTGCTTTGGAGTGTTGTTCCCAGAGAAGAAAGGAGGTATAGGTAGTACCTTTTATTGGACCTATGGAACAAAGCAGGCTCTTTTAAGAACCCAAAGTCAAACAAATACCTGAGTGTCTGTTTCCATATTAAAGAGTGTTTAGCCCTCACACTTAAGAGAAAAATCTTTAAAACATAATCTGCATACTCTAGAACATTAACAATTTAAAACAGGAGTGGGAACCTGCAGCCCCCAATCTAATTTCAAATGCTGTCTACAAGAGATCAGTTCAGGTTCCAGCCTGCTTGGAATGAAAGGAAGGGAAGAAGAGAAGGGAAAGGGAAAGAAGGTGGTGAAAACAGAGGCTGGGTAGGCACACCTATTTTTTTTCCATGCCCCTCTATCACAGGATTCAGCACACCAACTGCCAGCATACAACCTTCAACAAAACTAGTTTGCCATCTCTGATTCAAATGGCATCTCTGTTAAGAGGAACATGAAAAGAGCACATTCATCATCATTCATATTTTACAGTGAGTAATTCTATGCTCTTTGAAGCAGAATAGATGGAGTATTTTTGTTAAAACTGCACTAAATCACATCTCTGCTCAGAGCCATGTTACATGTTATGTCACTGAAAATGCAATCCTCACAACAAGTTCTTTTAACCACCACCTTAACATCTAAGACACAGCTCTGCCTGATAAGTTATTTGCCCTGGCAGTGGCAGCCAGCCAACAACACAGAGGGAAGGTCAGGAAATTCCCAGTGTAATGCTACTGCATCATATGAGAAGTGCTACACCCTAAGTATTACCAGAGAAAGGTGTGTGTGGGGGGGGATTCATTACAACTATGCCATTTTCAGCTGCATCCTCTGATGGCCGTAACATGCAGTCCAGCTCTCAGTTTACCTTAAAAGCAATAATAATTTTTTTTTTTAATGTAGAAAATGTAAGTAGTTTAGCTGAGCTTGCAATCTAACTATGATCTCTCTGCAACCAAGCTAAACTGCTTACATTTTGTTCAAATTTTCAAAAGGTGCAGCAGCAAAATTGCACATTTAGAAGTGCCCTAAAGCTGACAGCTGATAACATGGGGGTAAGAGCATAGGAAAAGATAGGATTACTAATCTCAAAGACATTTAAAACTTCAGTTCAACACTTTGTTTTACCTGTTTGCCTCTGACAGGAACCTGTTCAACCTAAGTTGGATAAAAGTAAATATTTATGGAAAAAATCTCCAGTTAATCAGTAACACACATATGATGTCTAAGTGATAATCTAAAATGTTCTACAGCTGAATTTAGTCTATCCATGTTATACCCTCATTGCTATTGTTCTGTGCTCTGTTTCTGACTTACAGTTACCCTAAGGCGAATCTATCGCAGGGTTTTCTGGGGGTTGAGTGTATGTCACACACTGTAGGTCATCCAGTGGGTTTGCAGGGTCAAGTGGGGAATTGAACCCTGGTCTCCAGGATCTTAGCGCCATGATTAGATTTCTTCAATCAAGTTTCCTTGAACACATGAATTTTCAGAGATGGTCAAAATAAAAACTAGTTGATTTGTTTTTAAGTGTCAAGGGGGAACACAGGACACGCACTGATAAGAATGTATGTTTTCAGAGATTCTGACTGCCAGACACATCTTAGTGAATTACTGAACTTTCAAGTAGTCTCTTAAAGAATTATATGCAACATGACAGCTGCAGATGGAAGAGGTGTGCAAATACCGAACAAATAATTTAGTGCCAGATATAATGGAGACCATTATATCAGATACATTCTACACTAATGCAGAGGCTTCCAGGGGCAGGGGCTCTACTTCAGTGTTAAATTACATGCTTTGCATGCATAAGACTCTAGGCCCAATACCTCCATTTAAAGGATTATGAGGAATTCCTTTGTTCGAGACTCAGAGAACTCTTGCCTACCCAAGGTGACAGTTCTGCATTAGTATGAAACTCCTCAAAAAGAGATTTGGAAAAAGTCAGCATTGAAATAACAATGCCAAATATATCATACTGGCAAAAGGAGCATGCAGCTTCTTGAATCACCCTCATTTTGCTGTATTTCAAAAAAATCTTGCAAACAACACACTCAGCTAGCCATAGGCTGTTAAAGCTAGAATCTTTATGCCATCAAATGTAGGTGTCCTTAATTTATTGCCAAATAGCCTACTGACTTGAAAACCTTTTTTAAAAGTTATTGATTCAGAGACAAACCCCATATTAGCCTTGTAAGTAAGATACTCATAATGTGAACATGTTAGTAATAATAAAGCAGAATGGCCAGAAAGAATGGTGCAGAACACAAAAGAGAAATAAGTGAAAGTCTGAGGATAACTGTTAATTAACTTTAAATGATAATATGAAAGTAAGCTTTCCCAAAAGAAGCGCCAACTTGTGTATCTGAATTATGTGGATTTGACAAGAGCAATATATGCTGCTGTCCCATTGTTTGGCCCATATATTAGTAGAATGGTATTTATGGAGTGGAATAAGCAAAATATATGGACCTTCAAAAAATCACCCTCAATTTATATATAACTAGGCAAAAAACATGGGCTGTCAGGAACAAATTAGTTCAAAATGGGCAGCGCTCCAATCAGTCTGAGATAAGCAAACAAAACTCGAGGAATTTGTCTTTTTAGCAGAATACAATTATACTTCAGGTGAACAGGGCTTATTCATTTTACTTTAGTCCTACATTTCACAGTGTTCTGGACTGCAGTGGGAAAATTAAAGCATACCATAATATTACAGAATCCGAATCCACACTATTTTACACTCCACCCACGTGCAGCTCCAGGACTCATTTAAATTGCTTGTACTCAACCACTCCATGTCTTTTTGTCCACAGGCTGTGCAGTCAGCAAGACCAAGAAATATTCTGGCTCCTGCTCCTTCTGGCATAATGAGCCAAAGAGCAACTGAACACAGGCCAATATGTTGTGCTACAATAAACCCTGCCTTTAATCTCAAGAAATTATATATAATAAATAATGACATAACTTATAATCCATGTAGTCCAGCTACAAAGTTTCAAAAATATGGAATAATTTAACTCATACAATACTGCTCTCTTCGTTAGTAAAGAATTTCCCTTCATTCTGTCATTAGGCTATTGATTTAAAAAATGAAATCAAATGTAAACAAACAGCATCAAAGCATGCAACCCATCTTTGCCCTTCATTTTGAGGGTGGGGGTGCAACTGGTACTCACTACCTTAAATATGAGTCCTCCTATGCTACAATTTTACACCCCACACAAAGAGCCTGTCTTCCCTGAATGTAATTAACTAGACACACAAAGGGGGCACAGCCAAGGTTATTATTCACACTTTGGTTATAAAACCAAATTAAAACTTTTAGTGTTTTTGTGTTCTCTTCTTGGATATTTCAGTTAAAAGAGCCATGAATAGAAACCCCAGTGAGTTGCTTAGGAAGAATGAGGTATTGCAGAAGGAAGGTGGAATTTGTCTTTCCCTTAGGAAAGGCAAACGTCTTGGGTCCTCTTCAGTCCAAAATCCACCACTATGGACATATGGCTTAGGTTCCCACAGAAGAGCATTTTCCACCAATTAAGAGCATTCTCCATTCATCATCACATTTCAAATGTTATTTTGCATCAAGCCCAACAAGTTTCCAGTGCCTCCCTACAAGAACAGCACTAGACAAGCAATAGGGAAGCTAGCAGTGTGATCCAGGCCAGACTATTCCCATAGCCTCAACCAAGGAAGATCCTCCCTTCTTGTGTCTCAACATAATGTCAGCTTTAGTAGGAACAGTTCCAGTTTATTCCTCCAAAACAGTGCACAGGATGTGTAGAATGTGGCTTCCATGGCTTGTTAATTCTTGATCTTTGACACCAATTTGATCGATTTTTTTTTAAACGTAAGGAAGCAAACAAATGTAAAGCAAGGGAAGATAACTAAGCAAAACACCATCTCCACTGATTTCTCTTCACCAGCCACTTCATGCTGTATCTCTGATCTCACAATGTCAGAGTGATGGTGAAAAATGCTAGAGAGACACTGATGAGAATACAGCTGCAGGGTATCATAACCAACCAAGTATGAATTAAAAACCAAGCATGATTAATATCCACTCTCACATGCTAGGAGAGCAGACTTAAACACCTCTTTCCAGGACTTCCTTTTGAAAAACATTGTGCTAGTTACACTGATGACATTTGTTCACACATTACCCCATCCACTGTTTCATCGAATGTGAAGAAGTCGTTGCATTCATCTTCTTTTCTTTCCAGCACCTCAAAGCCCCTGGCCTCATCCATGTCACAGTAGCAGCACTGAATTCTATATATTCCATCAAAGACTTAAGAAGATTATTTTCCTGCACAGGCTTGCTTTTTTTTTTTTTTGCAGCCAGTTGTTTTGTCTTCAGTGTAAAAAAGTGTTAAAATGCCAAAAATATGATACAATAGCTCAATTATTCAATAAAATACATCCCTGCCATTCATGACTGAAATGCTCACTGAGAACCCCATTTGTCAGAACATTTCTCCAAAGATTCAAGTTATTGCAGAATATTTAGGTGAAAGAATGAAGAAACAGCTTCTCAAAGAAGGAATGAACAAAGGTTCTTGGGGGAGTCAATGACTAAGGGGAGAGAGTCATCTTTACAAGGTTGCAGAGTTGCACACTTTACTGGTCCTCACAGTTGCATCGGAGCACTCTCCGTCTGAAGAGTCACCACCTGATTCTCCAAATTCCCCAAGATTCTGCATCAAAAAGCAAAGGGAATATTTAAAATAATGTACTGGCACTTCATTTTCTTCCTCAGCTAAAACAGTCCTTCTCAATAATAACCTAAAGAACAGGCATATGACCCTTGAGAAAGGCTGATGTAGGGAACATTCAAATCTGTGATTTTCCAGCTATAGTCCCAAGAACTCTGTACCAATAATCTATGTGAATGTACATCTCAACCTTAACTTCTTGAGAATCTGATCTATGCAGTGAATTACTGTGCTGGAATCAAAACCAAATTTTGCTATGCAGAATAATCACAGCCATGTTGTTGAGTCCCTCAGTAAAAGCTTTAGAAAAACTTGAGAATTTGCAAGGTGAAATGTAGCCACTTGCTGAAAGAGGCTCACTTAAGTAACTGATCCCTTAGAATCTACTGAGAAATGCTGTACCATCATGTACCAAAACACTCCTGTTTATGTCAGAAACGTTTTTATATTCTATTCTAGAAATGAGGTGAGTGAATAGTTCTTCTTTTCCTTATTTATGAAAACACAGTAGGCCATAAAGAGATAATAGGTTTTTTATGTGGTAATTTTTAACACGGGAAAAGCATTCAAACAAGCAATCCCACACTTGTAGTATGAATTGGTACACTCTCAGGGAATCTGTACAACATGATTTTTCTGATATGAAAAATTCTCTTTCCTTCTTCATATGGTGGATGCAGCAAGCCTGTTTTTTGCTGCTCTAGAGACTAGGACATAGAGCTATCACTTCAAACTTCAGGAAAAGAGATTCCATCTAAACATTAGGAAGAACTCCCTGACCATAACAGCAGTTCAACAGTGAAGTGCTCTGCCTCGGAGTGTGGTAGAGGCTCCTTCTTTGGAGGTTTTTAAACAGAGCCTGGATGGCCATCTGTTGGGAATGTTTTGACGGTGCATTCCTGCACAGCAACTCCTCCAACTCTATGATTTTATGATTGTGCAGATTGGTTAAGCTTGTCTTTATTTAAAAAAAAATCACAAAGCTATAAAAAGAAAGTTAATGACTCTAAAAGAAGAACAATGTTTGTCCCTCACTCTGCTCTCTTTCCACTAGCAGGCAAAGACCTTTTTATTTAAAACAGGACTTCAGCTTTTTATTGGTGGTAACAGACAGATCTTTTAATAGCATATACTGTATTTTTATATTTTCTATGCTTTGAATTTGTTTTTGAATTTTAAATGTTTTAGCTTGATTTTCTGGTTTGTGTGTTTTTTGCATCTTATATTGTTTTAGCTGCACACTTGGCCCTACAGATTCATTAGGGTTGGGGCACAGGACTCTCACAAAAGTGGAAAAACCACAAATATCAAAATGTCTGGAAGACATTTTGATATTGTGAATGTGTGGGAAGGGGTCAAGGCATGGTGGGGAGAACAGGCATCAGGATCCAAACCAGGTCAGGGAAAGGACAGGGAAGGGGGCTCAGAATGGGAGCCCTATACTGGTAGCCCTATACTTCTTCGCTCTTGCGCATCTCCTTCCTTGTGTATGGGGGCACCAGGAGAGGGTCTGTGGTGCTGAGAAATCAGGCTGTGAGCCATACATAGCTGGCCAGGCAGTGACTGGTGGAGGAAGAGGAAAAACAGAGGCTGGTTTTCAAAGGGCTGCACAGCCTGATCAAAGCCACTGAGAAGGAAGATTCCACCAGAAAAAAAAGTGCCTGAAGTGGAGAAACTTGCAAATAATCAAATCTGTGAAAGTCAAACCCACAAGTGTGGATGGCCAACTATATTCTTTTTTTAACTTATACTGTAAGACTGCTTGGATCCTGTATTGGGGAAAAAAGTGGGATATGAATGAAAGGAAGGAAGCTAGTTAGTTCATGGTACAAGGACAAGAAAAATGATGAATGAAGATATCTAATCAAATGCATCTCCTTTTTCCAACAGTGGAGTGCAACATTATTTCATTTTTATATAATTAACTACATTCACAGTAATGTTGCAGAGTGGATTGTTCTTATTGAATTACTGCTTTTACACAATAAAACTAATTTTTTGCTAGATCCATAAAATACAACCCCTTCTATTTGAAACATCAATTTCTAACAACCTGTCATGGCAGAGAGATGTTTAAAAGCTCCAGCCACACAGTTCAGCTTTGGCTCTCACCCACGGCAAGAAATAGATTCAGTACATCTAGAAAAATTTTTTGATCTTTGAGCCCTCATAACAGAAGGAAAGGTGTGTCAATTATCTTCATATTCAACACAGTGATCTTCTACACTAATGACTTATTCTAGCCTCAACTAATCACAAATCTTGATGAGCCCTATCCACACCTCCAATGGAGGGCGTACAACACAGAAAGCCTTGTGACATGTGGAATGACCAATATCCAGCCTTTTGCACTATATAAATAGAGAACATTTTCTCTGTGAAGCTAGAAAGATGGAACTGAAGCTATGGAATGGTGATGTCACTGAACATTCCCAGTTTATGCAGGAGTGTCAACTGTCTGCTAGAGATACACTTCAAAGAATTTCAGCTGAACATGGCTACAGCTCTCTTATAGCCTAAAAAGCTGATGAGGAAAAGTTTAAAATTAGTGGAAATCAATTTAATCAGTTGGGCTATTAATTAACAGCAGATTTCTTTATTTTTTAAGCTATTTTGTTAAATGCTAATAAAAAATGCATAAGATGGCCCTTCTTGCTCATGAGTGATAGGTTTACTGATTAAATAGTATTTGCTTACACTTTCCCTCTTCAAGATTTCAAAAGTCTACAACTGAGATTTTAATAATAGTGAAATCTATGTAAACATGGGTTCCTAAAGGGATGTTTCTCATCACCCACTCTCCTTGTGGCCTCCTCTGCTCCCTGTTCCAGCCATAAAAAGACTCTCAGAAGGGTCAAAACTCTCCTCAACAACATGGGCTGCAGAGGCATAGAAACCACTCAATATAAGACATAGATCTTTTGAAACTTAACAGAACAAAAGTTTTCTTCCCTTCCTCCCCACAAGAGTTCCACCTAACAGTGTTCAAGATGCCATTCAGATTCTTTGGAGAGATTTTTTTGGATGGCTACAGAGGGAGGAAGTAATGGGAAAATTTCTTTCTGGGAATTTCTTTTAAGTTACCTAATCTGAGCATCTAAGATAACAGGACAATCAAATCATTTAAGACATGACTGATAAAACTAAAATGTTTTAAGTCACTAGTTTCCAATCAGCAGTTAATTCTTCATCCACATAAATAATGAAGGGGGAGTGCTACTGACCTCATATCCATGTTCCTCTGAACACAACTTGCCAAATGACATCTGTGTTTTTACTCTGCGTACAGCACTCTCCTTATCTGAAAGACCATCAGACTGAGTAGATATTTCAATGGGAATTTCTGGAGTCTGTGACAGCATGTCATCCAACCTGTCAGCCAACTGATCTTCCTTCCTGTTGGTAAGCTCATCTGGGCTGTTGGAATGATCGCTGGTATTACCTTCCTCTCCATCTGACACAGAGAGATTTTCAGAGCTGAATGTTGAGTAGGACTGGCAGCTACTTATACAGCGATGTGGTCTGCAAATACATAGGCATATTAATTAGTTTGACTTTATTCAAAGCTCCACTGATTTAGTGAGCACAATAACACAAACAAGGATATGTAGAATGGAAGTGTTGTGTACCACAAAATTTTTTTCATGGTAAATATATAATCCATATTACAGGAGTCCAATATGCAAGAGAATACTTTGGCTGGCTGAAAAATCCTAGCAGATTTCCCAACGTGTACCAACATATGCACACAAAAAATGACAATAGAGGTTTCTATACTCATTCCTGAAAAGAATTATCTCCTTTTTCACAAGACCTGCCAATCTTTTCTAGAGTGACTTTTACCACCACACCACAGACTACAGTTTAGCCCACTACTGTAGCTCACAACATTTTCACCCATATTTAGGCCTAATTACACCATTCTTAAAACATCTTAGTGGTAGATGTGATCGGACTGAAATATGGGGGAAATCCCATGGAGTTCCTTCCTACAACTGATAGATTCTTTTTTAATATCTAAAATATGTACAGATTGATACAAAGTCATTTCATCATATATCCTGCTCCAGGATTCTGACTGGAAGATGGCTAGTTTCACTTATCTGGTCTTTTTTGTTCCACCAACAAACTGAACAGCTAGGAAAAACCATTGACCTGTCAAAAATGCTAGGTACTTATTGCCTTCAACCTTCTTTTCCTTAAGCTTTTACTTTCTTGGTTCTAAAACCCATTTTTAAACTTCGAATTCTTTTTGTGTTTTTTTGGCCAAATAGAATATTTTATACAACAATTCTTGGTTCAGATGTAAAGATAAGCCAAACATCTGTTAAAGCACAACTAAATCCTGGTTTATTTCTGGTTTATTTCTCCTCTTGGTCTCACTGGTGAGAATGGGAGACCTGAGAGCCCAGTGCTTTACACAGGCTCATTCCAGCTCATGCATTAGAACACTGGGCATTAGCATTATTGCCGCTACATAGTACATTATTTCTGGGTAGGCAGATGGGCACACAAATCTGTTGGAAAACCTGGAGAACATATAATGTAAGAATAAACCCACAAAGTTCCTATAATGCCATAATGAAATTTTCTTTTATCCTCTTTTGTTAACTCAAACCTTAGTTTAGCAGTGAGGACAAAATATGAGAGGTTGAGAGGTTTACCTCTGTCTTCGTGGGAATTCCACTTCACTATCCACTTCTCCTTCTTCTTCTTCTGAGGAGTCATCACCACTCTGGCAGAGAGGCAAAACACAATGTTATTTGCCAATTACTTACAAATACTACGAATACATAGACCACAGCAGAAACAACATTTAGAGCTTTTGAAAAATGTTACTTTTAAAGGCTGCATTTCTAAATATATCAAAAATGGGACCTAGACTCCCCCAAAACAAAGTTTAAGGAGTAAGGAGTAAATGTTATGACGAAAAAGGCAACTATGTTACTAAGCATTATGTTATTTCACAGAAGGAATATCATTATGCTCTCATTCTGAAAAGGAGGGTATCATTAATTTGTAACATGTTACCTCCAAACACTGAATATGAAGCTAAGTTTTGCAAGATAGCAACCTTCATAAAGTTAAGTCTCCAACTTTAATTCTATACAACGCAAATTAAGAAATTTAGATATGGCCACTAAAAGCAATAAGCATCAAAAAACATTTTTTAAAAAAGTACTCCATTGTTTCTAGAAAGGTTAGAGAAAGGACCTTACCTTTGGAATGAGTCGCGTTTTACACAGCAGTCCTGAAGTGCTCACAGGATGAGAAGAGCCAAGAGAAGACACTGACCTGTGGCTGCTAAATTCACCTTCCTCTCTTTTTCCAGGAAACTGCCTATTTGCAAATAATGGCTCATATGAGGGTGCTTCAGGTGGCTCAAGTCCTGGTTCAAGTGACTGTCCCTGGTTTGCACCATTTGTCCCCATTCTGCACTCTGGGCAGAGGCTATATTTGCCTTTTTGACAACACTCCCAATGATTAGCCATTCCCTCCCCATCCTTCTCCTCCTCCAGATTTCTCCGTAAATCAGCTTCCATAGCAGCAGAGATAAGATCCGGGCTAGAGCCAGACATCCTCCGTTGAGCATGATTACTAAGAGGACTGCGTAAGGCTGCAGCAGGTCCAAAATACCGAAGATTGTTAGCACAATTGGCTATGTCTTGTCCATGCAGGTTTAACCGAGGATGATGCCCATGATGGTGGGAGTGATGCTGCTGAGCCAAGTCATCCCGTGTTGATTGGTTTTTCAAGATCCCTGTAAAATCATTATAGCTGCCTTTACTATTTCCTCTTCGGTGACGTGGTTTGCTGCGGTAACGTCCTTTGCTACTAAGTGTTGACATTTTAGGACTCCCTGAGAGGGGAGAACAACTAGGCCCCACTTCAGTGCTGGATATTCCATCTGACTTCAGTAAGTCAGGCCTAGGAAAGGATGAAAAATAAAGCATGCTCTTTGTTAGAATTAACTTAAATTGTAAGAATTAAACTTAATTGCATGGAGGTTTTGTCACAATATCTATCTAATTATTGACAACTTCTAACTGAATTCATGGAATAAATGAGTGCAGACTCTATTATATGTTTCATACTTCAAATTAAAATAAGATTATTTGTATGTTTGCATCTAATGGCTTTTTAACCTTTTTTCTGTAAAAAGGCAGACCTACCCACTCCCCTCTGATGCCAAAATACAAACTGTCTTTGGATCTTTCTCCCCACTATGGCAAGCTGCTCCTTCAGAACAGCAATTTCCGGCTCAAGATGTTTTGCAACCTAGCATGTTTGCCAGCATAATCATATTTAAAATATGAATTTGCTTAAAGAAAAATGCATTTCAGATCTTCTCAGTTGCAGTGCTATCTTTTGCAGGTCCATCTACATTTTCACTCATTTCCTAAATTAATATCCCATCATATTGTCAAAGCTTGCAGAAGACTTAAAAAATAAAATATAAAATGAAATAAATAACAATACAAATTATTAAAAAAAAACAGCAGATTAAAAAGCTGAGTAAGAGTAATGTAATTCAGTCAGGAATCCAATACCACAAAAACACATAAATGCCATTGAAACTTGCAACAGGACCAACTTTGCAACCAACAGGACAATCAAAGCCCAAACAAGTAAGAAATCAGATTAAAATGAGTTCAGCAAGACAGTACCATCCAGGAAAGCTTGGAGCTGATCAGCTGCCACCAACTTAAAAAGGATGGCATTTTACAAACTAAATAAATTATTTCCTGCCACATACTATTACTAAAACAAAAACTTTAAATGGACTAGCCAATGTTTGCTCAAATTATACAGTTTAAGTACATGTGCACTCTAGCCAGCCCAGTTCTTTCATCACTACGAGCCAACTTATTTCAAGCTACCGGGAGAAGATGCCTAAGAATATTTGTGTCACTTGTCTGTGCGTACTAGCAGAAAAATCACCGGTGACAGTTAGAAAAGCCCCAGAATGGTCTAAAGAATCAACAGTACCTATTGGGAGTCTCAGGTGAACTTTCTAAGCCTTCTAATCTCTACTCCTGCAGAAGCTAAGAGCCAGCAGCAACCTAAACCTTACCAAGCAATGATGTCACCATGGCAAAACAACTACAGTAATCCCTCCACATTCACTAGGGTTAGGGGCACAGGACCCTCATGAAAGTGAAAAAATTGTGAATAACTCTAGGCCCTCCCAAGCCATATTTAACACACAAAAGAGTATGATCACCATATTCAATCCACCATGGATTCCTCTGAGGCATCCAGGTTCTTTCACAAGGCAGAAGTGGGTGGCTGCTGGAGCTTACTGCCACCTCCACTGCTGCCCTAAGCCATTTTTAATAGGGACTTACAAGCCTCATTTGCAGTTCCTCAATCTCATAAGGCTTCCAGTCCCTATTAAAAATGGCATAGAGAGGCAGCAGCGGTGACAACAAATAATCCGTGAATATTCAAATCCGCAAAAGTAAAACCCACAAATGTGGAGAGCTAACTGTAGTAGATGATATTGTAAGCCTTGTGGTTAACATTTTGTTGATAGAATTTTTGGCACTTTTATTGTTGCTGTTCATGGTTGAGCATGAACAAGAACAAAAGATGGAAACCTGTTTAGGGTGTGTTTATATTTAGCCAAAACAAATTAAAAAAAAAGAAAGAAAAGAAAACCATATTTCAATTTGAAGGAAAAGCCTCCAGAGTTCTCCCAGCCTTTACATGTATGGGTTGTCACCAAAAACAGGGAAAACTTAAGAGGGTTTTTTTAGAAAGAAAATATATTTTAAAAGTTACTATAATGTAATTTTCAAATCATGACAAATTTGGGTATACTGACATGCAGGGCATCTGTCACAACCACTACAGACAGTAACCAGGGTGGCATCTGGATGGAACCCAGGTTGACATCTGCCATGAAGGCCATGCAGGGTAGATTTTATTTGGTTGCAACTTCTCAAAATCATATGAAACCACTTTGCAAAGACACTGCTTGGTCCAATCGGTTCAGGATGAATTTACTCATCTTCATCAAAGAAAAGACACTACTGCTCTTATTGGTATGGCATTTGGGAACACCACAGAGAGCCTCCAATGGGATAGACTGTTTTTTCAGTCAATGCTCGCCCAGTGGTTAGGCTCACATTTTTAAGGCCTCGTTACAGAGGACTGGGAAGTCCTCAGCAAGGAAAAAAATCTAGGGAACTTTTACATAATCCTTTTTGCCTGCTCCTGTAAGTCACACTTGGAGGTAGTAGGGGTGGGGAGGCAGCATATAAATAAAACTGTTTCCCATCATTATCATCATCATCACCACTACCACCACTGCTACATGCAGCCAATCAACCCAAACGATAAGTAGCCCTGTGTGTCTCCCCAAAATGGTGGCTGCTAGGATGACAGGATTTGCAGTGAGCTCTCTTGGGGAAGCTGGTGAGGAAGAGGAAAATTTCACTCCCTCTTCTCTTCATCTGATCAGTATTGCCTTTGAGCAGCTGGTGGTTTACCCTAGTCTGTAGGCCCAAAATTTGTGACCCTCCTCCTCTAACTGTACTGCAAGACAGGACAGAGCTGATGTTAAATGATGTTCTCACGCAAGGCTACAAATTTCAAAATCGGGGATGCAGGACCCATCATCAAATACCTGAGTGTAGCATGAAACCTTCAGTTACTGGTTATGGGGTGGAGAGTTCTTTCTACTGCTGCTCATTATCCACTGATTTGCTGCCATACATAATAGCTACTTTTCTGCTTATGACAGCACCTTTGGCATTCTATTCTGTACCCAAGAGTTGAGCCATGGCTGGTACTCATTTCTCTGAATGGCAACTGACAAAATATTACATAATTATGAGAGCTGGGCCAAACCTAACAAAATTAATTGCAACAGGGAGAAAAGTAAAGTACTACACTTGGCCAGAAAAAAAATGAAATGTACAGATATAAGATAGGTGACACCTAGCTTGACCACAGCACATGTGAAAGGGATCTAGGAATCTTACTATACCACAAGCTGAACATGAGTCAATACTGTGATGAGGCAGCTGAAAAGCCAATGTGATTCTAGGCTGCATCAATAGGAGTGTAGTGTCTAGGTCAAGGGGAGTAATAGTACCATTCTATTCTGCTTTGATCAGACCCCATGTGGAATACTGTGTCCAGTTCTGGGCATTACAATTTAATTGACAAGCTAGAATATATCCAGAGGAAGGTAGCCAAAATGGTAAAAGGTAAAAGGAAACCATGCCCTATAAAGAGCTTAGGGAGCTGGGTATGTTTAACCCAGAGAAGAGAAGTTTTAGAGGAGAAATAAAGTATGTTTAAATATTTGAGGGGATGTCATATGGAAGATAGAACAAGGTTATTTTCTACTACTCCAGAGACTAGGACATGAAGCAATGGCTTCAAACTACAGGAAAAGAGATTGGGAAGAACTTGCTGATGGTAAGAGCTATTTGACAGTGGAACATGCTGCCTCAGAGTGTGGTGGAGTCTCCTTCTTTGGAGATTTTCAAATAGAGGCTGGATGGCTATTTGTCAGGAATACTCTGTGTATTTCCTGCATGGCAGGGGGTTGAACTTGATGGCCTTTGTAAGTCTCTTCAGCTCTATGAGTCTATGAAAATATTGCTCCCAGTCTCCAAAATGAAAACTCTCCATATGCCCCCTTAGCATATGGAATGAACTGGCCATTTAACTTGCACTGCTAACTCCTCAAAATACAAAGATGGGTACTCTGAAATTCTTAGACTGTCACCAGTTTAAAAAAAAAAACCCTTGCGCAATAGTCTGCTCTTAAATTGCATCTCAATTTCATTTCCCAAACTTTCCTGTTATTGATTAGAACACAAAAACTGTCCATCTCCTATTTTAGTATCTAATTCATGGCTGCCACAGATCAAAAAATTAGTTACTAGTACTTTAGTAATGAGCACTTTTGTGCACTTTTGTATATCATATCAGTGCAAAAAGCAGAAGCACTCTTACATGGTTTTATTATTTTGCTTACCGTTTAGTCTGGCCTCCAGGTTTATGAGAGACTCCTCTCCTCTTCATCAATTTTTCCATTGCATTGGCGTGGATTATTGGTCGGACCGGGTGACGCTTATATGTCCCAGGATACTTCTTTTCCACTGCTTGTTCCCGCCTTCATGTAGAATAAAAATTAATCCCTAAACTTCTCACAGTAGAAGAAAGTTACTGAAATATTTACTCCAAGTGTGTGTCTGTCAGTCCATCAATTTCACAAACTTTTATCTAAATGTCATGATAAGTGCTCATCTCAGTAGTTGGAAAAGACACACTATTTTCTAAAGGGAACAGGAATTTGGGTCGTGGTTCAAATCAACATTCTAGGTATAAGGAAGTCCAAAAGAACTACTGTGTTCTACAAGAGAAAATGTTTTCCCTTAATAATTTTGGTTAGGAAAACGGCAGGTGATCTAGTGTAAAGAAAAAACTCCCTTCAATACTGAAGTCTATTTAATTTGGCCTTCATCAAATACACACATACATACATATTTATAAACACACACACACACACACACACACACACACACACAGAGAGAGAGAAAGAGCATGTCAGCAAGGTGTAGTATTGGACTAGGGCTTAAAGAAGCTAGGTTTCAAATCCCCATTCAGCCATGGAAACCCACTGAATGACCATTGGCAGGTCACATTTGCTCCTATATATGAGCAGGTTGCTTATGTACAATTGTGATTTTTCAAGTGGTCATCTGTGCCTTCACACAAATGGGTTTCATGCCTATGCAGAGGCCACATTTGGAACTTCCCAGAGCTGAGTAGCTTGGTGGGTATCACTGCCTCTTCCTGCATATGGCACATGTTCCAGCCCACCAAGCAACTGGCCCCTCAGTTTCAAGTCCCTTATGAAATAAACAGAGACCTGAAAGAGAGAAGATAGGGCAGCTTTGTGTGAGGGCACAGATGGCCATTTGAAGAACCACAATTACAGGTAAGCAACCTGTTCTCTTTTGTGGTATCTGCATCTCACACAAGTGGATGACTGCAAAACTTACTAAAGGATGAAGAACACTCACTGTATCACCAAAGACAGCACAGCACATCCAAATCAAGTATCTGCTCTAGGCCTGCAGTTGAGTCTGTAGTGCTGGATAAACATGGAGGGCTGTGATCATGTGGCTACTTTGCATAGATCTTGAAGAGGAATTCCATGAATCACTGCCACAGCAGTTGCAACAGTCCTTGTAGAGCAAGATCTAGGGAAGCTGGAATAGGGTGTTTAGCACATTCAGACACCAGATGTATAGCTTGAACAACCCATTTGGAAAGTCTTTGGGAGGAAACTGGAAGGCCCCTTTTTGGGTCACAGTAACAAACAAAAGTCTTGTAAACTGGTGAAATGCAGCAGTGCACTGGACATAATAGGCAAGAGCCCTGCAAATGTCTAGAGAATACAGAGATCAGTAGAGAGGAATGATGGCTTCAGGTAAAAGGTTGGGAGTATAATGTCTTCACATAAATGGAATTGAGAGACCACCTATGGGAGGAAGGAGACATCTGGTTGCAGTACCACTTTGTTGCAGTGGAACACCAAGAACACATCATCACAACACAGAGCTGCCAATTCACAAGCTTGGTGCCAAAGTGATCACAACAAAGAACACAATCTTCAGGATAAGTATCTAGTCATCAGCTGTTGCTAGCAGTTCAAACAGAGTGCTAGTAAGCTGGAACAAAACAAGTGATGAAGACCATGGTGGAGTCAGTAGCAAAACAGGTGGGTACATATACACAAGGCCTCATCAGAAAATGTTTTAACAACAAGATTGGTAAGCAATGTAGCTGAAGTTGGAGATGACAGCAAGTAGGTCACAATCATGGATACATAAGAGTTTCGTTGAAGAAAAAGCCAGTCCTTGCTCTCTCAGATGGAGGAGAAATACAGAACTGTACAGATTGATGCTAGGGACAATGACTCCAACCCTGAAGCTACGAAAGCACAGAATTTGTGCCACTTATATTCATATGACTTCCAGGCAGAAGCCCTTCTAGGAGCCGACAAGATGACTGCTATCCCTGGTGAGGGTATGGGGTTATTCTACATGCTGTGAACTGAAGCGTATCCAGATCGGGATGGAATACTCATATTCCCCATCAGAAGAGTCCAAGCAGGCCAGATGCAGGAGAGGTGGTATGGTTGAAGGTGCTGGAGCATTGATCGTGGCAAGTAGTGCTGAAGTAAGAACAGGTTGCTTACCTGTAACTGTGGTTCTTCGAGTGGCCATCTGTGTCCTTACACACTAGGAGCTTTCGCGCATGCGCGGTACCGTTTGGAAAATTCTAGAGCTTAGAAAGCTTGGCGGGAACCCCTCCCCCCATGTATCCACTGAGCATGCTCAGCCCGCCGAGCAACGGTCACTCCTCAGTTCTATAAGTCCGCCGAAAAGGGGACCTGAGAGTGAGGGGACGGTTGGGCGGGTGTGTGTAAGGGCACAGATGACCACTCGAAGAACCACAGTTACAGGTATGCAATCTGTTCTTCTTCTTGTGGTCTCTGTGCCTTACACACTAGGAGATTTTGTAGCTTGCCAGAAGGACGGTGGGTCAGGTCCCTAGAGTACGGAGGCCAGCACCGCTCGTCCAAACCGGGCATCCCTCCTGGACCGACAGTCCAGCCGATAGTGGCAGATGAAAGTCGAGGGCCTGGACCAGGTCGCCACTCGACAAAGTTCCTGTAGGTCCACACCTCGCAAGAGGGCTGCTGAGGATGCCACAGCTCTGGTAGAGTGCGGCCGAAGCAAGTCAGGAGGAGGCTGCTTGGCCATTTCATAAGCAAGCAGAATTGTCTGGGCCACTCATTTGGAGAATCTTTGGGTAGACACCTTGCGGCCCCTGCGACGATGACCATGGCAGACGAACAGGTGAGGGGTCTGTCTGTAGGCCGCAGTCCTTTGAGTGTAAAAGGCCAGGGCCCTTCGAACGTCCAGGGTGTGCAAAGACCTCTCCAGAGGGGTCGTCGGGTTAGGATAGAAGGTAGGAAAGATGATATCCTGGTTAAGGTGGAAATGAGAGACGACCTTTGGGAGGAAAGAAATGTCCGGGAGGAAACACCTTATCCCGTGGAAACCGGAAGGGGTCGTCGACGCGTAGCGCTGTCAGTTCGCTGGCACGTCTGGCAGAGGTGACGGCCACCAGGAAAGCGGTCTTGAGAGTCAAGAGCCTATCATCAGCAGCGGCCATAGGCTCAAAGGGTGGTCTCGTAAGTTGAGAAGTACCAGAGATAGGGACCAGGGAGGCAACGGCGGCGATACCGGCGGGTATAGATGGTAGAGTCCCTTCAGGAACTGTTTCATCGGGGCGTCCCGGAAGAGCGCTGCCAAAGGAGAGCCTCGGGGTTGGTAAGCCACAGTGGCAGACAGGTACACCTTCAACGAGGAAAACGAGAGACCCTCTTGTTTCAAGTAAAGCAGGAAGCGGAGCACGGTACCGAGAGCAACTGGCGATACCGTGTCTCCTCGCTCCTCCGCAAAAGTCACAAACCGCCGCCACTTGTAGGCATAGTTGCAGCGGGTCGATTCCTTTCTGGCCGCGGTAAGGACGTCCTGGATAACGGGATCGTCTAGGGCTGTATCCTCCACGCGTGGAGGTCAGTACCGCCTCCCCGCAACCAGATTGCGGAACGCTCTCACAGCTTTCCCGATGGCTAGGAGCTCGAGGGCGATTATGTGGAGAGTGGTCTCGTCGCCAGTCCATTGGCCTCGGACTCTCAGGTCGTCGCAATGCGCTCCCCATCCGAAGAGGGAGGCGTCGGTCGTGATTGTGAGCCGAGGGGTCAGTCGTGTGAACGGCATCCCGGACGGGAGATGACGGTACGAGAGCCACCACAGCAGAGAGCGACGGAAGGGTGTCGGCAGTCGAAGTTGTAGGCGCTGGTCGTCTCGGAGCGGGTTGAAGGCTCTGACAAACCAGTGTTGTAGGGGGCGCGCTCGCAGCCTCGACAGGTACGTGACGGCCGTGGTGGAAGCCATGTAACCCAGCAGCTGTTGTATTCTCCTCGCCGATACCGACGGGGCGTCGAGGACGGCCGCAGCAGATCGGCGGAGGGTACGACCCCGCTCCAGGGGCAGGTAGGCCCTGGCAAAGACCGAGTCCAGGGTGGCTCTGATGAAGTCCAACACGGCTCGAGGTGAGACTTCTTCGGGTTGACCCGAAGACCCAGGCGGATCAGGAGGGACAACGTTCGATGAATGTCTGAGTACAGTTTGGTCTTGCAGGACGCTACCAGCAGCCAATCGTCTAGGTAGGGGAAGACGGTGATGCCCTTCGTCCGCAGGTGGGAGACCACAGGGGCCAGGGCACTTCGTGAACACCCTCCGTGTGGTGGAGAGGCCGAACGGCAGCACCCGGTACTGGTAGGAGGTGCCGTCGATGGCGAAACGAAGGTATCGTCTGTGCTGCGGACGGATGGAGATGTGGAAATAAGCATCCCGCGGGTCGATTGAAGCGAACCAGTCTCCCCGGCGGAGGAAGGGTAGGATCGTCGATAAGGTGACCATCTTGAACCTCCTGGGGTAGATGTATTCGTTTACCCCTCGGAGGTCCAAAATAGGTGGCAGGGTCCCGTCCGACTTCGGTACTGTAAAGTACCGGGAGTAGAAGCCGGGGGGTAGTGGCCGAGGGCGGGACCGGCTCGATGGCTCCCTTCTGGAGGAGGGACTGGATCTCTTCCAGCAGAGCCGGGCTGGCCTGGGTGGAGTAGAAAACGCCTCGAGGTGGAATACTTGCAAACTCGATGGCGTAACCAAGCCGAACGATGGTGAGCACCCAAGAGTCCGACGTGATCGATCGCCACGAGTCGAGGTGTTTGGCCAGCGTGGGATGGTCGGTGAGGGCTGATGGTAGGCGGAAGGTAGGCTGAGGTAGGGTCCTGCAAATCACATCAAAATCGGGATTTGGATGCCGAGGAAGACTTTTTGGAAGCCGTCTGTCGGCCCCGTGCAGGACGTCTGCAGGAGGATGTGGCGGGAGTCCGACTGGGCGAGCGAGGTCGGAAGCTCGCAGAGGACGAACGACGCCACGTAGGCCGCGGACCACGGCGGGTCTGCGGAGGCTGACGGATCCCCATCTTTTTGGCCGTTAGACGGGCCTTCACGATGTGGTCCATCGCCTCATCCGTCGACGCACTGAAGAGCCCCTTGCCATCGAAAGGGAGGTCCTCGATGCGCTTCCGGGTGTCCTCCTGGAGGCCTGAGGATCGTAGCCAGGCATATCTCCTGAGGGCGACAGAGCCGACCATGACTCGCGACGCCACCTCCACAGAGTGTCTCGAAGAGATGATCTGCTGGTTTGCGAGCGCTACCGCTTCATTGTAGAATTGGTTAGCGCTTTGCCCATTTTTCCCCCGCAACAGTGGAGAGAATAGGGCAACCTTGTCTGGGAGACTGCGGAGGTAGGCGGCCATGCAAGCCTGGGTGTTAGACACCCTCGCCACCAGGGAGGAGGCAGAATAAAACCCCCTACCAAAGGTGTCCAAGCGACGCCCCTCCTTGTCCGGTGGTGTCGTGTGGGGCTGGAACCGCCCTTGGTTTGCGCCGATTCGACTACCACTGAGTTGGGCTGAGGATGATTAAACAGGAACTCAGCATCCTCCTTCTGGGTGCGGTAAAGGTGTTCCAGCCTGTGTGGTATTGACTGGGCTGAAGACGGCTGAGGCCAAGGGTGTTTGGGAGCCTCCATCAAGGCGGGTAGGAAAGGTAGCGGGGCTGCCGAAGGAGGGCAGGTACCCACGTAGTGGAAAACCGGATCCTGCACCGCTGGGGCCGGGTCCGCCACCTTTAGGCCCAGGGCCTTCGACATCCAGAGGAGAATGTCCGAGAACTGTCGGACATCCTCAGGAGCCGACCCAGGAACTGGATCGCCGAACACCAAGGGAGGGGACTCATGTGAGGCCGGTGTAGAGTCCTTAGAGTCCATCTCCGAATCGTAATACTGGGAGGACGCTGGGGGGACCTGTCAGGAGAACGGTCCGAGCGTTGTTCAGGCGAATGGGCACGAGACGGTACCGGCAGCGATACCATCTTCGGAGCCGCAGACGGTTGCACAGCAGTCGGCGGAGGAACCAGCGAAGGCACCGGGCGCGGAAGCACTTGGATGGTAGTAGCGACCGCAGAAGGAGCAGGCTGGGCGGAGACAGCCTCAACGTCGGACGGGACACCGTAGACGTCACCCGTGGAGGTGGAGAAATCGGCCGGTGACGAGGGGAAGGCTCTCGGGACTGGCGGCGTGGAGGCACTCGTCTCGGGGAGCGCGACGGGGCACGCTCACGGCGCGGGTGAGGTTCAGCTCCCCTGGAAGGCGATCTGGAGCGGCAATACGGGGATCAGCGACCGGCATCAGGGTGGTAACGGTCCCGGTAAGAGGGGGGGTATGACCTGTACGAGCCAGGATACTCCCTCCAGACATGTTCCTGGCCATACCTCAAGGCGTAAGAGGCCGAGGAATAAGGCAAATCCCGGGGTGGATGAGACCATCCTGGATAGTCCTCCCGACGTCTTGGGGGGGATCGCCTATATTCACGGCGGTCCCGTCGGTCGTCAGGGGCACGGTGCTCAAATTCCCAATGGTGTGGGGAGGGATCACCGTCCCACGCTCCGAATAGCCCGGGCGGTCCCGATACTCGGGGAAGAGCTGTCGGCGGTGTGAGGAAGAGTGCCGATCCGGCGAAATGCTTCTACCAGTAGAGCCTCGAGATGTATGCGAGGTCTGGGGAGCAAGTGGACTATCCTCCGAGCGGGTCGCCAGAACAGAGCGTCCCGGTCGGGGACGTCTCTTCCTCCAAAAGCGGTGGCTCCGAGAGAGTCGGGGAGGCCACCGGATCGTCCACATCAGATCCTCAAAGATTGGTTGAGGTTTGGGACTTCACCGGGGTCGACCGTTGGCTGGGTCGAGGTGGAAGGAGGAGTAAGGACAGGTGGTCTAGCCGGAGACCCACGCTTGTCCTCTTCTTCTTCTTCTTCTTCTCCCCCTTTTCCCTTTTCCGACTCCGAAGTTGCCGGGCGCTTACGCTCGGCAGCAGTAAGTGTCTTGGAAGGCCTAGCGCCCTGCGAGCCCGCAGGGGCCTCGTAAATAGACACCGAGGAGGAGGCCGCCGAGGTCTTCGGTATCCTCGGTAGCTTATGCACCGGGAAACCGAGCCCGGTACCGAGGTGCGGCGGATCGGAAGACGCCGAAGTCCCCGGGAGTGCGGTCGTGGGTCGGGTCTTTGCCATCTGCGACGGGCTCCTTAGTGGGGCAGGGTCCTGAGGAGACAAGACTGCTCCCAACAGAAAGACTTGAGGCGTGCCAGCCGGTTCCTCAGAGTCTGCGAGGTGAAGTCCTTACAAATGGGGCAGGCTCTGATGTTATGCGCCTCGCCCAGACAAAGTAGACACTCGCTATGTCCGTCAGAAGTAGCGACCTTGCGACCACACGCTTTACAAGGTTTGAAAAGGGTAGACATAGAAGTCCAAGGACAGGTTGAAGATAACGAAGAGACGACGACGAAGACGAGGAGGGGGGGGTTTGCAAGTCGGGTCGGAGTTCCAAGAAAAAAAGGGGAAAAAGCACCGAAATACCGTAAACCAGTCCGAAATCCGTAAGAGTAGTCGAAATATCCAAAAACCGAGTCGAAAACCAGAAAGACTTGCAATAAAAGGCCAAAGAAGAAACGCTCTAAGCTCAGAACCTCCGTACGCGACGGCGGACGAGAAAGAACTGAGGAGAGACTGTTGCTCGGCGGGCTGAGCATGCTCAGTGGATACATGGGGGAGGGGTCCCGCCAAGCTACTAAGCTCTAGAATTTTCTGAACGGTACCCCGCATGCGCGAAAGCTCCTAGTGTGTAAGGCACAAGACCACGAAGAAGAACCATCAGTACCAAAGTCAAAGTAATTGACTTCGTAGCAGAAGTCAGCAGTTGAACTGATGATACAGATATGAGACAGGAGCAGTGTAAACTGTCAATACCAAAGTCAGACAGTGGAGGCAGAATTTTCTAACTGGTGATGTCAGAGGCCTGAAGAGAGATGGCATGGTATGTGGTGGTGGAGACAGACAAATGACGAGTCAAGGTTGGAGAGCATCTCCATGGAGTTAGTGATCAGTGTCAGTAGTATCTTGGTGGAGATGGGCATGAAGAAACTGCAGGTGATCTGGAGCAACAACGGTATTGACAAGATAGAGAGTGATGGTACCAAGGATGCTCGCTATAATGACACCAATCACAGTATGATGTAAAATAGGATCAATAAGAGCTCAGTCTTTCTCTCCACAAATGGGGCAGCCTGTAATGATCCAAGAACATGCAGAGTGCTGAGGATCCACTTGCGAAGCCACCTAAAGGGCTTTTGCAACCCAATGGATTTTGAGATGAGAAGACTGGCTTTTTTTTAAGTCTGAGCAGTAAAATCCTTACAAATAGGGCACTTTTGGACAATATGCCCTTCTCCAAGACCATACAGATACTCAGAATGTCCATCAGAGAGGGAAACTTTCCAATTACAGGAAACACAGTGTTTGAAGAAAGAGACCATAGAAACAAGAAGGAAGAGATAAGAAAGCGAGAGGGGGAAGAGGGGAATGGAATGAAGCTACAAAGTATAGGGAAAGGATTTATTTATTTACTTACTTACTTAAAATAGAAAGAGAGAGAATAATACATAATAATAGTGTGAGATAAGAAGAAATACAAGAAGAAATAGGCAAAGGAGGGTCTATTCAGCAGGAAGAGAACTGGACAGTGTTCCTATGCCAGTGGATAGAAAGAAACTGAAGGGACAGCAGGCTGGTGGATTGGAACATGTGCAGTACATGGGAGGGGCTGGGGATTCCACCAAGCTACTCAGCTCTGTAAAGTTCCAAATGGGGTCTCTGTGCAAGTGCAAAACCCATTTGTATGAGGCACAGATACCATGAAGAAGAAGCATACACACAAACATACAAATCTGAATAAGTTTTTCATAATGATCTTAAAACACGGGTCTAGCATGTATGCAGATGTACATACTTTATGAGCTCCTTTTCCCGAATCTCTAGTTGCAGCATGATAGCGCTGAGCTCCATATACAAATTATTGGCTCTCTCCAGTTTTCTTTCATAATGTTCACGAATATCCAAGGCGTGTCTGTGAGGGGGCGGGAAAGGAGAACCAGTCTTAACAGCTAAGTGACCGCTCTCTCATAAGAACAATAGGTACCAGTGAAGAATTCTTCCCATTAAACATGTCATTTGCAACTTCTGAAATAAGCAAGAGTGATAAAAATCAGGCTTCATTTCATTCATTATGGATAAATGCAATATGATCCTCCTCTCAAAATGCTAGAATTTAGGAACATTCCATGAAATAGATTACCAAGGATTCAAAAAGGACCAGAGGAAGATACAATGTGTGCTCAGATGATTGCCACAAACAAAATCTAAACCTCCTTACAAAGAGATTTGATAAATTCCTCTTTGGGCTTTCCAGAAGCAACTGGATGGTCACTGCTGAAAAGAGAAGACTGTTGAAAAGAAAAGATTGTTGATCTGAACAAAAAGGGTTCATCTTACAGCAGTGATTCCCAGACTCTAGTCCTCCAGATGTTTTGGACTTCAACTCCTAGAAGTCCCAGCAGTCTTGGCCATTGATTAGTGATTCTGGGAGATGAAATCCAAAACACCTGGAAGACCAGAGTTTGGGAAACTCTGTTTCACACTCTTAAATAAGAGCAACGTACCTGAGTTCTTCTCTTCTGCGACGAATAAGTTCTTCGTCTAACCGGTGTATACAAGTTCCTTCACTTTTAATTTTTTCAAAGTGTTTCTTCACTTCTTCTCTCCATTCAGCCTGCCAGAACAATTTTACATTTTGATGGTTATATAACATAATTAATGGCTACAATGGCACCAAAAACAGCTGCACTATTATTAAAAAAACAGAGTTCACTGGTTTCTAAACAGTATTCCAACAACCCTCTGGAAAGCTTGCATTAACAGGCCAGCAACTACCTAATTATCAAGGCTAGGCCTGTAATTCTGATTAGTCTTAAATAAAACTTGAGATCTACCTGAAGACATACATTGCAAAGTGATCTTCACCAATGAAATTTCTTGCATTTAATTCCTATCTACAGTTCAATTTCTTCTCATATCTCTAATTCAACCAACTGCTTTTCATCTAGAGGATCATTACAATAGGATGCAAGGCACAGCAAAACAAGGAGTCAAATATTTATTTGACACTAGACGTCATATCCACAGTTCCTATGCATTTGCCTTACGAAACAGAATAGGTACTTTGATTACAATGGTAAATAGTATCTGACCTCACACATCTTTCTGCAGTATCAAAATAAACACAGAATCAAAGAAAGATTTTAAGAAAAAAGTATTTTGATAAAGAAAGTATAATACTGGAAATTCTGAATCCTAAAGAAAAAAAATAGCATTGTATGGAAGAAAATGCTATATATACTATCTTTCAGGCAAAAAAAGGACTATAATGAAAAATGATCTGATAATGTTAAATGCATTATCTCAAAAGATACAGCTCCTTTTCTGACTCTAGTTGTAAGAAGTTAACAGTGCACAATTGGTATACATTCCTACCTGTGTAATCCCTCCAGATACAAGAAACTATATTCAGTGAATCTCATAGGGCATATTGATATAAATGGGGTACCAACATGAACCGAGACACATTTCCATAGGGAGGTCTCATTTGCTAGATTACGGCAACAGTGTTTGATCACCACAATTTAATTACGCTGGTTCTACTGTCTCCTCGAATAGTACTGCTGAGTATGGCATGCTTTCCAACATAACATAAATCAACTTAGAAAGAACGCTTCCCATTCTTGTAGCAACATACCTTGTACCTTACTATGTGTGCATCCAAAATATTTGTTCCTAAACAATTTAATACTTTGTGAATAAGTCTATCATACAGAAGGGGAGTAGCTGTAACAAGTGGTTGCAGTAAAAATAAGAAAAAGTTTGTGGCACTTTGGAGACTAACAAATTCAATTTGGTATCTGTTTTTACCGACTTCAGCCCATTTCATCTGATGCATCTGACGAAATAGGCTAGAGTTCACAAAAGTTTACAGCAAGTAAAACTTGTTAGTCTTTAAGTATATAACAAGATGTTTCATTAAGGCTATATTAAGAATTCCTATTCTCTTTTATTCTTGCTTATTTGGTTTATACCCTCTGTCTCGCTCCCCCATCTTAATCTATCAGTCAGCAATAGCTTCCAGCAAGGAAGCTGGCATCTGAACAAGTAGACTGGATATGCATGAAAACCTCTGCCATTATATACTAACAAACATCTAATGTACCACAGCAGTGCGCTTCTTAGTGCTACAAAATTAACAAGATTGCCTTTGTGGAACCTGCCTTCTTGTTTCTTTACACTTCCTTTTCAATACCTCTCCAAGTATAGGTTTGAAATCTCCCAGATGAACACTTCTTTCCATTACCCTTCATGTTATATATGGGGGTTCAGCTGTATGTGCTCCAGTTTCTGCAACTTCATCACTCTTCCACCTGTCCTCATTTTTACTACCTGGCCTTTTTTCTGCTTTATTCTTCCTTCCTGCTAGCATATAAGCTCTATTAAAGCACGCATAACAAGATAACAGTATCTGTAAGAGTCTGTTGCTAGCAAACATTACAGATTTACCTGAGACTTGAAATAAGTCTCCTGAGGGGTGCCCAACACATCCGCAGATGCAATGTCAAGGTGCATAAGTGTCTGTCGGAAAGAGGGCCGATTCCTGGGCTTACTTTGCCTGTAAAAAGAAAGAAAAAAAGAGGGTGAAGATCATCCAGTGTTAAAAACACAATTATGAGTCTGTTTGCAGTATTTTAATTAATGGTTCTTTTTAAAGTTGAACTTTAATTTCATTATCTCCTCAAATACCTCAAAAAGCAAAAAAATGAACAAGATTTTAGTCTGCAATACATAAATAACAGTCTTCCTGTTTCTACTTCCATGCTTAGCAAGGCAAAACAATTTCTCCATACAATGCTATATAGAAATATTCGCTAGATATTTACATTATCTATCTGCTGTATCCTCCCAGATTATGCATTTGTTTTCTATGCACTGACTTCATGCATTACTCTGCTTTCTCCCTCCTGACACAGCATAAGCTGAATTCTCTGTACAGTCAGCCCTTCACATTCTCAGATTTGACTTTCATGAATTTGAAGGTCTAGACCCCGCTCCCTTCGTTTGGCACCACCACTCCTCTCTGAGATTCTCAGATCAGTAAAATTCCACCCAGTTTTAGAGCCACCATGAGCTGCGTACCATCTCCCAGTGTCTCCTCCACAACTTCTCTTCCCCTACTTCTTCACACCAGTCCCAACAACAGAAAATTCTCACTTCTTTTTCTGCACACATTGGAAACTTCCCCCCATCTCAGACCAGGAAAACAAGGTTTAACATTCACTTCTCCTCTCCCTGCCTTTCTCCAGTCCCAACAACAGCAACCCGTCACTACTCTTACTGCACATAATGGAAACTTCATGCCTATGGGAGGCTGCTGGTCATTTTGGTAAAACTTAGCTGAGTTTTCCTGGTCTGAGAATCTGGAAGAGGCATGAAGTTTCCAAAGGGTGTAGGAAGAAAAATGAGGGGTTGTTGTTGCTGGGACTGGAGAGAGGTGTTAGGAGGTGGGGAAGAGAAGCAGGGAAGGCACTGGAAGATGGGAGGCTGCCAGGGACAAGGAGGAGAAGGGGAGGTAGAAGAGTGGTGAGGAGCTCAACTGGCCACTGTTATTGCTGCCAGCTGGTTCTAAAATCAGCTTCAGTTTATTCACAACATTTTCACTTTCGCAAGTGTCCTGCACCCCAACACCTGCAAAAGTGGAGGGAGTACTACATTTTGCAAAGACACAGCCATGGTAGCCTGTTTCAACTTAATGGGCAGGGGATCTAGCAGCACCTTTGAGACTAACTGATTTGTTTTAGCAAGATCTTTCATGGATTTCAATCACTTCGTCAGATGCAGTAAGAGAGTACAGCATTAAGCCACAGGTATTGAAGGACAATTACATACTTGTGGGGGTGGTATCAAAATGTAATGGGATACAGGAAGATGCAAATTGTGACCCTGGTAATAAATCTCCAAAGAGACAGATAAGATGATACAGGTTTGCCACACAGTCTCAAAAGGAATTGCTAGATTCCACTCCACCTCCTTTTTATGCTGCATTGTTTTCCATACCCTTTCACGCCTCTCTCATTCAGCACTATGTGTACAAAGTCTATCAGTGTGGTTATTATCTATATGATCCCAGTATTTCAATATTTTTAGTACTTGGCTGTAGCTCTAAAAACCAAAGCAGAAATTAAACAAATGGAAGAGACTGTACTTATTATCTCATTGTTTGTAGCAATCATAATGAATTCACATTAACATGCTTGAACCTAAAGTAGTTTTAAATCATGACTTTAATCATTCATACTACAGACTATGATGGTATATTGTTGAGATCACTGTCTTCCTGAGTGCAGATAGAGATCTTAGCCTTCATCCAATTTTGGTACAAACTAAAAACTTTTACTAAGAGTGAGGTGAGGTGAGGTGAAGTGAGGTGAGGTGAGGACAGTACTCACAGCCAGCCAGTAGCACCTCTTACCATGTCTGTTTCATAAGAATCTTGAATCCATCTGGGCAAGTGGAGGGCACAGGAAGGTGCAAACTATTACTGCCTACACCCCAGATGATGGCTGAGGAATCTACATCCTTATATGGAATTTCTCCAGTGAGAAGCTCCCACAAAACTACCCCAAATGACCTGATATAAAATGGAAAAGAAACAGATAAAAATTAAGAAAACATTTTTTAACAAGTAAGTTAAACCTCAGCCTTTTTAAGAAAGCAGAGAAAACACTATGGAAAAATGTTTATAAATCTTTCTCTTTAAGATGAAATCTGCCAGCAATGCCAAATCACAAAAACAAGTGGTTTGTCTCAATGAGAAATGAACCTTAAATACAAACATTGAAATTTACTAGTATTCACAAGAGCATTACTCACCATATATCTACTTTTTCAGAAACAGGTTCATTGCGAATCACTTCTGGAGCCATCCAGGCTACAGTCCCTGCAAAGGACATTTTTGTACTCTTATCACTGAGTTCTTTAGAAGTACCAAAATCTGAAATTTTTACTGTATCATTGTGAGTAACTAACACACTGAAAAAGAAAAACACAAGAAATCAAGTGTTAGAATGACTGCAATTTAAGCTTTACCTGAGATTTCATTATATTGAATATGCACCTTACACACAATAGCAACTTACTTGGGTGATTTGAGATCTCTGTGGATGATTTTATGTAGATGTAAATAGTTCATTCCACTAGCAATCCCTGTGGACCAGTCCACAAGTAGGCGAGGTGTGATCTTCCTACCTGCTCTCAACACTTCATATAGCTGTCCCTGTGCACAGTATTCCATTATTATACAGTAGCAGGGTGCCTGTGTGCAAACGCCCCTACAACAAAAACAGAATTATAAATGGGAAAAAAAATCAAAATAATGGGAGATTATGACCAAAATCCAGCAGAAACAGGCTGGTCATTCACAATTCTCCTGGTTAGTAACAGGCACTGCACAACATTTATTTTCTATAAGACCAGACAAATAACCTTATTCACCAGTTGTTCAGAGGCAGACCTAAACTGTAAGCAGTATAATTAAAGTACTCCTCAGTACTCAGAACTAACTACTTCAGCCTAAACGATCATCCCTAAATTTCATGAATTGGTATTAATCTTTCACAGTTGTCTGGACAGAATAAAAGGGCTGAAACATTTAATCACCTCATGTTAAAAAAAAGAAAAGCATGTTTTGCTCAGCAATGACTTTTTCACAAAGCAAGGTAAAAGTGAAAACAAATGACAATAATAAATGACTGAGAGGTTCCTACTGAATACATAAATTACTGTTGTTCATGACCAGTAGTGCTGAGTTAACTACCAGTTGTATAATCAGTAAGCAATTCAGACGTATTCATCCCTAAAATTCCTTCTTTCACCAACAGTGGAAGACAATTCAACTTAAAATCTATGGGTTATTACCAACTACTTTTCAAAACTTCCCATACAAAATGAATATAAGACTCTCACTGTGCCATCAATAAGTATGGACAGATAAAACTTTACCTTATTGTCAGGATTTTGTGATAAGTCTTTAAGACCAAAGAGGATTGATATATTTTGAGCAGGACTTGAAGACTCACATAGTTTATAAGTCTGAATAGGCATGGTTATTTTAGAAACAGTTAAGAGATAATCATTGTGACCTACTTGAATGCAATGATGTTCGGGTGTTTCAGCTTCCTCAAGTGCTTGATATCAGTTTCACTCTGTTCTCTCACTTTCTTGATGGCCACCTCCTCTCCTCGAAACTTTCCTAAGAAAACAGCTCCCTGTGCTCCACTACCGAGCCACTGCAGCTCAGAAATCTCCTCAAAAGGGACTTCCCATGTATCTGATAATAAACATAATAAACATAATTTGATAATAAACATAAATATCTATTATGACTGCCAACAAATGACATAAGAAAAATAATAATTCAGCACCTCTGCATTCTGCTGCCCTGTTGAACTTGACTAATATCCTTACATCTAGGGGAAATGTAATTTGTAAGGGAAGAATCACAGGATACCCCCCTCCCACAAAAGAGCAAAATCTGAGATAGGATGGCAAACATGATAACTTCTCAGTCTAAAGAGATGCTTCAGTAGTTCCTATTACCTGTTAGGTATGGTGACAAGAAGCCAGAAAAACAAGGGAAATCTAATGTCTTAATTCTACTTTTATTATTTAGGGGTACGGCTATGGAATATACCAAGTAACTATCAAACTAACAACTGTAAACCTCTCATGTAAAGCACCATATACACTAATGGGACTATATAAATAAATAAGAAGTTGTAGTAGTAATGCCTCATACATCCTCAGCACCAGAAAACCTCATGATACGTTTGCCTTACGGTCACCATTAGTCAGAAATGACTTGAAGGAACACAACAACAAGTAGTACTAGTAATGGTTAGTTATGATTTTGCAGGAATCCTTTTCTGGGGTCACTGGGGCCAATTTCCTCTTGGAAATATTTTCTGGAAATGTATCATGTACTCAATGTATAACAAAGCAAATACCAACTTCACAGAACACGGCCTCTGTAAAGTGGCCTGATTTCAGAATCAAGGATACAGAAGATCCAACCATTCTGATGAACACTGAAAAATCACCAATTTGATATGTGAAATTTAACTTTTTGCCTTTGATGCTCATATACAAAACTGTGGCCATTTCCACACTATACTATTAAAGTGCTATTATTCCACTTTCAACATCCCTTGGAATCTTGGGGTTTGCAGTTTAGGGAGAGGTATTTAGAATTCTCAGTCAGAGAGCTCTTTGGCCTCACTAAATTACAAACTCCAGAATTCCACAGGATGTTGAAAGTAGAATAAGAGCACTATGACAGTGTTGTGCGGAAATGGCCTATAACATTAGCAGCTGAACACAAGTGAAAAGCAACATCAGATTCATGTAAAAAATGGTTTTATTTCATTAGAGAAACTCTCAGTATTAATCTCTGCTGTACATGCAGTTTCCCCTATCAATCAACTGTTTGCTTTGAGCCTTACTGTAGAATTTATATATATTTATTTTGTCTTTACTATCTTTTAAGAAGCTCACACTATTTGCTTGTTGACCCTCAAAGACTTATTATGAAATGGCTTGAGGTTATTAGAACAACCAGGAATATGGTCTTGCCAAACCAGGAAAATACTTTACAGACTCATTTGCATGTGACGATGCTCAGATCCCACAGCACACAAAGAACAGAAAAGTCATAATTCACAGATCTAATAAATGGCCCAACACCAAGCTATAGCAGTGTAATACATCCCTCTGCAACAAAGCTTTGTCTCTGGAAACATTTTTAAAATCCTAAAAAAAAGGCATTTATTTTATTTACTGAGCTTACCTTGTTGCTGTAGCTTGTAGTCAGTGGAATAAGCTTTTCCTATAATGTTCCATACTGGCTTCAAACAGCCAAAGAGACCCTCAAGAAATCCACCATTTCCACTTCCTGATCTGTTGAACTGGATTTTGATATCTTCTGTTCCACTGTTGGTCTCTCCACCTATGTTGTCCTTGCTGCCCTGATGGACAGGAGTTTCCAATTCATCTTGTTCTGTTAACTGCAGCACACTATTTTCAAACTGGTCCCTGGAATCTTCACTCACACTGGTCAATACTGTTGTGGCAACTGGGCTATTCATATTCTCTGATGCACTGTTGGGAAGTAAACCTTTGTCTCGTACATCCTCTATGATCTCAGGTGAAGGATGAAGAGCTGTGGATATATGTTCTCCATGTACCCCACTGAACTGCTTATCTTCACTGAGGGTCTTGGTGATAATGGTTGTAGAAGAAGACCAGCTCAGGTGCTCCTGAGAACTGGTCATTGTATTGTGAGTGTGCATATGCATGGAGCAAACAGGCACAGATATAGCTTTAAGAAAACAAAATGCTCACTCCTAACGTAGACAATGGTGGCCAGAATGCCTGGGAAAAGGAAAAAAAACAAAAACACCAAAGAGCAGAATATGTAAATGTTGGCCATAATTGATTGTGAGTGCTTAATATAACACAAGAATCCTTTTTAAAAACTATTACCTTAAACTCAAAACACCTAAACAATAAGAATATAAAGTATTGTTTTGTGATGCAAAAATTACCATAGAATGTATCTTACATGATTTGAAAGATTTTCATGATAAGCTATAAGTATAGGCTAGCAGTCTTGTCAAAGGTGTCCTGGTTTGGTTTTGATGTCAAGTGATTTAATGCAACAGATGTACAAAGTCCAGCATAAAACAGATTGCTGAAAAACATGACATTTGTGGGAGGAGAACAATGAGAATTCTGCATTGCTTCCTCAGTTGTAACTTCTAGGGTTGTATGAACAATCTTTAAGAACAGGATAACAAAAAAATCAGTGGGATTAAACCAATTAATAAATAGTAAATTTAGATCCATAGTTCTCAGACTTTGAGTCAATACAGCAAAGATCAAAATTTATGCAAAATTTTCACAAATGGTGCAGGAGTCTATGGAAATTTGTGTTTTATCACTTTTTATATTAATTGCACAAAAAGGCTATTTCAAGATGGCTGCTATATCAAAATCATTTTTCTGGACAGCAGTATTGGATAAACAATAGTGATCCTTTGCCATTTAAGTGTAAGTATTACTCATAATTTTGAATTTGCATACATAGGAATGATATCTGAAGTTAAAAAATATGACTCGTTGTAAGTCCCAGCTCAGATGAGTCTAAAATTGAATACATACATTCCTTACCAAAGGGCAGATTAGAAATGAAAGAGACCTGACAGCTATGTGCAACCAGACCAGACAAAACAAACTGGAATGTAACAATGGAGAAAAAGGCTAATTTTTGAGTAAGCTGATCTCAAAGTATGCTTGTGTTCCTCTGATTTATTATTTGTGTAACAGGAGAAAAGCAAAGGTTATCATAACATCATTTCTTTCCATAAATTCACAAACTAATTATCTTTACAGTAGCACCAACATCCTGGGTATGTCAGGCAGGCAAAAAAAAAAAAAAGCTGCCATGGAACATCTCTGCTCAGGCACTAGAGGAATTTAAAACTAAGGACATATCTGCATTACAACTGTCAAAACAACTGAAATTTGCTCTGAAAAATATGAAAAACAGCATCTCAAATTATCTTCAAAGGAGCTTTACATGGCCCAAGGAAATGGATACCTTATTTTGTAAACATTAAATATTATGTTTATATACATCTCATATAATGTGTAAGATATTTAGCACTGTTTCTATTTAAAGCATTTTCATGCTCACTATCATATGGCTCAAGAACTGCATAATCTAATAGCACAGAAAATAAGGTTGCATAATGATGTGATAGT
This sequence comes from Iguana delicatissima, assembly GCA_948472985.1. Lineage (NCBI taxonomy): Eukaryota > Metazoa > Chordata > Lepidosauria > Squamata > Iguanidae > Iguana > Iguana delicatissima. The sequence goes on along the minus strand of CAOKZL010003410.1, from coordinate 22,834 downwards.
GAACATTTTTCTTCAAAATTATGCTGAGAAATGAAATATATATTAATTAAAATTATGGAAGTATCATTTATTTGATATTTAGACTCTAAGGCATCTTTTTAAAAAAATACAAGACAAGCATGAGAATATCTTCTATCACCCTGTCACCTTTTAATCTCTCACCCATTAGGAGAAAGTCCACTTTATATTCTCTGATTAACATTACAAATACAAGCCAGAATCACATTAGTAATATTTCAGTAAAGATGTAATATTTCAGTAAAGATGTTTTCACAAAAGTGAAAGGGGAGATTATTTTGTCCCAGTGTTGTCACAGTGAGGTGTAGATCTGTTGAGTTCCCATCAAAAGCCAGCCAGAATACTTTACCTGCCTCCCATTTATAAATAAAAACTGTCAAACAATCAGAAATTGTAAAGATAATTTTCAAACACCTGAACTGTACACCTTACTATACTAAGTGGAATAGCAAGAAATATGGCAAAGTTGTGCTTACATTTATTTTTATAATGGAGTGAGAAGTAACAAAAAAAATAGCATGGATGTCACTACTATTCTATGAAAATATTCCTATCTAGTAATTCAAGATGGGGGGGCAACTATCTGGTCTCCACACTATCAAAGCTTAATATCCAAGTATGGTTAAGTTTAACATAGCAATGGTTAATTGGTTATCTTATTAATGCTAATTTGTTTAAGTTTTAGGATAACGCTAACCAACAGTGTTAATATCTTATTTTAACAGACTGAAGGGCTGAACTTGTTGGTAAACAGTTTAATGTTAACAAGATTTGGCTTGTTAATCATTATGCCTACTTCCTAAATGGAAGTGGAGAAAGAAAGAAATAGTAAGCTAATTATTTTGTTCAACTGCTGATTAATGAATTGCTAAGGCAAACAGTAAGACAGCAACAGAGGCATATAAGTAAACTAAACATTGTGACTGGGACAGACAATACGGCAGCTTGAATGGACACAGCGAAAAAGAAAAGGGAATAAGGTAGATGACTACTAAAAGTTGGCCAGACAGCGAAGGTCAGATAGGTGTCATATAGTAACCATCATCAAGGAGAAAAAATGGAAGTGAGAGGCCTCGGAAAAACAGAATGGAAATAGGAGAGAAGAGATGATACCATACAAATTCTACACTGCCCACTGAATTTATGATTTGTTTAAAAAGTAATGATTAATGTAACTATTGACATGATAATTAATGAACAATTAGCATCCACCAAGTTAATGTAAATATATTTTCACAGTCAATGAAATGAAAATGAATTTTTCACTTGTGTTCCAAATTCTGCCCACAAATGACAGAAACATCTAATCAACTGCAAACCTTTCCTGATCTCCTCAGTGCCGCCCTCAGTGCAGTCAATCTGCAAAATGTGCATCAAGCACCTCAGAGCAGCATAGATACACTTCTTCCAACATTTTCCCTAACAAGAATACATGAAGATTGGTTTATGGAGTAGTAAATTACCTGGGGTCATGGTGAGCTGTCACTGTACAGGAATTTGAACACAGGTCTCCTTGGTAGTCTGACCAATATACCAGAATGCCACTGTAAAATTAGTCACGTGTCTCTTTTCAAAATCTGAGAAATTATAATCAGTGATTCAGGACAGTATCTCCAATCTCAAAGTAATCATCCTTAACAAAAGATCTTGAAGACAGATTCAGATTAATTATATGCTATTTAGTCAGCAGAGGGGGAGGTCCTTTTAAAATTAATTGTCTAGGGTCTGATGTGTGAATTCCTTGGCTCATGTTGGCCTTCAAAGTAGATTTGCCTAAATAGATAGGACTATATGTGCTTGGGGAATGTTACTCTAGTTATTTTGCAACTGTTCCATGTTAGTGTAATCTTATTGTTATGTTAGTGTTCTTGTTATCTCAACATTATTGCTATGTTAGTGTAATGTTAATGTCAGTATATTGTCACTGCTACTGTATGTTTTATGTGCATTAAGTGGATGTATGTCTGATATTATGTGAAAATTTGTGTTTCTTTTGTATGATATATCTTTTCTTTTTCTTCTTGCTTTGTTCAATAAAAATAAGTTTTAAAAAAGCTGAACAAAAATTCATCAAGAGGTTTACCTATTTATTAAAACTCTATTCCACTCTAAATCTGAAGATTTCAGAGCAGGGTACTAGCAACAAAACATTAAAATTATTTAAATAAGTTAACTAACCAGGGTGTTAGAACTGAGCAGACCCTCTCCCACATCTCTATATGGTATGCTGCTCCAATAGTGCCATGGGCAGATCTTAATGATTAGCCAACTAATTTGCAGTTAATCAATTTGCAACTAACAAATCTTTATCCAGGAATGGTTATAACCGGTAGGCAAACAGCACCCCTTCAGTGACAAAGAAAAATGACTGCAAGAATACTCTCAAGATACATATCTGTTCCTTCAGTTAAGAGTACTATTATGATGTCATGATTTTTATTTTATTTTTTTTGTAGAACATGTTTATGTATTAAAATAAACTGGTTTACTATATATTGAATAAAAGAGGCAATCAGGTAAAGAGCTCATGGGAGGGGCTAAACAAATGGAATGTTGAGAATGAAAAGTGATTTGTGGAATGTTTGAAGGAATTTGAATAACATTGGTGGAATAAAGACATTTGGTTTAGGAGCTGAGCTGGGAGTGGAGAACATGATGGAGTGGGGTGAATGAGTGGTGATTGGGGTTAAAAGAGTCAGTCAGGTTTAGGAATTATAAGAGTCTGAGTTAGCTAAGAGAACAGAGTGAGAATGAAATATTTGCTTTAAATGTATTAAATTATTAATCTGTTTTGTTTTGTTCAATTTATGTTACTAAATAATTGTTTTTGTTATCGTATGCTTTTGGCCTCCAAGAATGCAAGTCAGAGAGACAGTTGGTGTCCAGTAGGACAGAAGTCGCACAATATCCTGCACAGGAACCTTAAAGGCATCTAGTACATCCCCACAGTCCATGACCACAGAAGTGAGATTGGAGGAGGGTGTTGCATTAGTAGCAGAGGTGGGCATGGGGAAAGCCCTCACTCTAGATTACAGCAATGAGATTGTGAAAGTCTTTACATATAGCATCAGTGGAGATTTATGCAGAATGTTACATCTGATGGGGAAAGTGGTAGAATAAGGGGTAGGAGGCTTACAGTAACCCTGTCTAGAACAGAGTGCTTGCCCACTTGACAAAATTAATTCCACTAAGTCTCCATCTTGTTGTAACAAAGCTTCAGTTTATTGGCCCTCATCCAATTTACCAATACCTGAACAGCCTCACCTGACTGATGGCAAGGAGAAACAGAAGGTGTCATCAGCATGTTCTCTTCTGTGGCTTTAATAGAGACAAAAGCTTTAAATATTTATTTATATCACTCTACATGTGTTAACGAGATAATCAATGCAAGGGTATCTTTATTAATCCCTACCTTTCTTTTTAAAAAATAAATGTTGCACTGTTTCAGTAAGGTCACTCTTTTGTATTTATTGCATATTAGTGTATTTACCTGGCATTGCCCGGGGTTTTTATTTTCCTCTTAAGAACTCACCAAACTGCCTTTTCCATTTTCTGTAACTTTGCTCCATATTTCCCAGTGCAATCTGTATTCAGAGTTATTTACAAACACAGTTTGGGTTCCTGAGGGAGTATACTGTCCTCTTCCTTGCTGCTAGGCTTCATCTCCATAGCAACTGGCCTATTCCAGCACCTATAATTTATCCCCATATTCCCCAATTCAATCTGTATTGTATTCGTAGTTGTTAATACACAGAGATTGGGTTCCTGCAGGAATACACTGTCTTCCTCCTTGCTGCTAGGCATCATCTCCATAGCAACCGGCCTATTCCAGTACCTGTAACTTTTCCCCATAGTCCCCAATCCAATCTGTATTGTCTGGTGATGTTGATGTACTGGCTTTCTTTTTCTTTCTGTTGAATTTGTGCAATGGCTTTACATTTTTCTGGAAGCATTTTTTGTTTTGAATTTCAGCTTTAAGATTCCTCACATACGGAACCCACACAATCTACTGTGTGAGGCAAGAAGACCTTGTAACTACGGCCATTCTGCCCTACACTGTTATAGCGCTATTATTCCACTTTCAACAGCCTGTGGAATTCTAGGGTTTTTAGTTTATTGACGCCAAAGAGCTCTCTGGCTGGGAATTCTAAAATGCCCCTCTTTAAACTACAAATCCCAAGATTCCATAGGATGTTGAAAGGGGGATAATAGCACTATGACAGTGTAGTGTGGAAATGGGCTATGTTCTGTATGTCACTTTAATTTTACTCACATATGCCTCCCAAACGTTTTCTGGCATCCTTATTGATGGTAGGTCTCATCCTCATAGCAACTGGCCTGAGGCCCAAGAGCTCTCAGCTGAGAATTCTAAAGGCCCTCCCTAAATTGCCAACCCCAGGATTCCATAGAATCTTCACAGCCAGCCAATGATATGAGGTCTTCTCGCCTCACTCAACGAATCATATGAGGTCTTTGCCTGCCTGACGCAGACAGGCTCACAAACTAACAAAGTCATAGACAAACATTGACTTTTATATAGTAGATCAACCCCTCTGATCCCACTGAGCACCAATACACAATTTCTGTAATTTTTAGCTTAGAAGTGTGAGATGGCACATGAAAAATCTTCATCTAATGATTTATGATTATAGGAGTAGAAAAACAGTAGACTTGTGTTTCATTTTACTTCATTTTCTGCTGATTGAGATTTTCAAGTTAAGTTTTTAAATATCAGTCTGTAGCCATAAGGTTGGATAGAGACAGGCAATCATGCTTTAGACCTACTGAAATTAATAGGACTTTAATTCTGCCTAGCATGTCCTATTGACATCAACGTGACTACAGCACAACTAGTATAGTTTGGTTCTACATAGGCTTGAAGGTCAAAGTGAGAACCTTTACATAATTCTGTCTACAAAGCTGAAAAGGGATTCACCCAGTGGTAAGTAGTATGAGAAAAGGGGAAATCCTGGCCTCTACAGACCACAAGACCAGAAGAAATGTGAGGCCTCTACCAAAAACCTGTCTGAGGAGATTAATTAGATGGCAATCTCAGCATCTTGGAAGTAGTGAACAGACAAATACCAAGGCAAAAGCTGGCTATACTATCTGTATTATAATCTGGGAAGTTAAACACAAATCCAAAATAACTTTCAAACTGTTATAGTAAATACGGAAAAAATGCTTAGATTACCAAAAAGAAAAAAAGGATTTAGGTTAATTTTATAAGAATGAACATTTCACATGCACTTTCCATTACTCTGAAATAAGAGAGGAATGTGAACACAGTGAGAGGAAAGAAAGTAACAGAGACAGGTCTCAACAGATAAAAAAAGATAGGCTGTATTTTTCTGAACACTGCAATCAAACCAGTTTGATACTCTTACTTTCTACTCTGGAGACTGTAAAAATACAGCCATCAAAATATTTCCAGTTTCAGCAATAAATGCAGGAAAACCTTATGCAATAACTTGGCAGAGACTGTGAATGATGAAGAATAGCTCAGACTCTTACCTCTAAAGCAAAGCCTGCCATAGCTGTCTTCAGTTATGTTATTGTATTTTTCTGTTAAATTCTAAAATGGATAAAACGCACTCCCTTTCTTCCTATTGATCCCCACTGATTTCAACAGCAAGTAATGCATTCGTACCCCAGAAAGAACATCACACATTGACCCCCAGTAAATAGAAATCCATCAGGACTACTTTTCAAGTACAGTACTCTATGTGAAGAGCACAACTTGATTACATAATTTTAAAAATTACATTGTAAAAGATATAGCTATGACTAATACAAAATATTTGTTGCTGAAAGTGGCTGCTTTCACATCAGTGAATGAACTGATTTCAACCTTTAGTTAAAATGGTTAAAATCAGTTCATTCACAGAAATGGAAACAGCTACTTTCAGTAATAAAAGTGCCTCATTACCAGCTACATTGGTTAGCATTATTCCCCTGTCTTCACAAAACATATTGACATACATATTTGGGATTTATTAACATGGCACCAAAGCTGTACCATTAGACAAAAAGATGACATTTTTAAAAGGGGGTGGAGAGAAGCCAACTGTTCTGAAATACCAGGTGCAATGATTTTCCTTAATATTTACAATCTGTCTTTTCAGAAATCTATTCAAATTCACCCCCTTCTGTTTTAAACAGAGTCAAGGGCCACGGCATAACCTACAGAGATGTAAATGAAACAAATCTACATTTGTCCTACAGACAAGTTAATGGATAAACAGTTGCCAGACACATAAATATTATTGGCTTTAATACAGTATCTTTCAGCATTTTTTCTAGTCCACTCACACTCCAAATGCACCATCCATCTGCTCCTCTGAAATAAATGGCAAGAAGATAACACCGGTCATTCTGCAAACACAGCCCTAAAGGAAGACAAATTTTGTCAATATACTTACATTGATGGATAATTTCTATAGCCCTGCTCCATTTTCTCATGTTACGAGACGGTTGGTAGCACACACACATACCACGTAAAATACAGCAAGGAAATTCCACCCATACAATCCTGCAACTCTGCTGCAAAGGAGAACACAGAAGCTACTGACGTCACGGATTCATGAATGGATGTATACGGGGCTGTTTTAGGCTTCAGAACAGACGCTGCTGTGGTGTGCGCTGGGGGGGGCGGGGGAAGCAGAGACAAATGGAACAGCCAATCAGAAACAGGCAGCTACAGCTTGCCTTTCTTAAGAGAAATCTCATCACAGGAGGAGATGCCACAAATCAAACCCCTGCGACACAGTCTCAAAGGGTTATGATATAGACCCTGCCAGCTGGGAGGGGTGTGGGGCAAGTGGGAAAGGATGATAACGAAAACAATGCTAAGGACACACAGTGCATATAAGAACACCATATAGAAAAGAAACACTGCCATCACACAGCAATTGAAACAGAAAAGCTCTCTGCTGTCATCAAATGCTATAATCTATTTAAAAAATTGGTTTCCTGAATAGGTCTTCTATGACAAACATTATCAAGTACCCACCATCTGCTACAAGAAAATATATATCTACATATTTATCAGGATCTTACATTACTCATTCATTTTTTAAATCTGTGTACATAATCCATAGTAATGTTAATAACAAATGAATGATTAAAAGTCAGTACCACTCACTTGCAAGGCTTCCCACAATATATTAACAATTTATTAACAATCTGATCATTGTTTTAACTTATGGAAACTAAAACTAGCTATTTATCATTGACGTTCTACTTTCCCTTCTGTGAGAATCAGAACTCAGATCCCAAGCAATCTCAGGCCTTTCCTACATACAGAAATAAAAAACTTCCCTGCAGCAAACACAGAACATATTGTAACACCACCTCTGTAAAGAATGGAATACCTGTCATTCACTTTAAAATAATGCAATTGTCCTGTAGAAAGATACCAAAGACTGCAGTTCATTTATGATTGGCATCTCAGTCTGTATTTCATAATAAGATGGATGAGGATATAAGGTGCGATCTCCTCAGCCTCAGAGAAAGAGATTCAAAGTTTCAAAATGTGATCTTTTCTGTACTACAACTCTCAGAATCGTTCACAGGACAATGACCAGAAATTATAATCTTAAAAAGTAATTTTGCCAAGCTCTGTGTTAGCAGACAGCGAAGAAAGGGGAACAAATGGACCAGAAAACAAAAATGATCCATGTTCTTTGGATTTTCATATTTGAACATTCATACCACTTGGACTCTGCAACAAAATCTGGAATATTGTACAGTACTTATAGACTGGTGTGAACCACTAGTGAACAGGGGATTACTATGATATGGAAAATAAGCTACCAATGGAAGACAAGTTGTCCCTTACCCAATTGTCATATGTGTACATGCTGATGCCAACTGTCCGATATCAGTGCTATGATTTAATAGAACGTCATTGTTGCTGATATAAGATAAGGCAGCTGACATGGTAGAATAAGGTGCCTAGGCTAATACTCTTTTGTTGTATTAAGGACAGATGATGTATACAGCAACAGCCTAGAATTAGGAAGAGAGAGATGAAGAATGGAGATTTTATTTTATCAATTAAAATCAAGGAGTAGATTTAGGGAGACTGAAGAAGCGATAGACTGGAAAATTATTCTAGTCCATTCACTTAGTAGACAGCTTATGCAGAGCACGGAGAGTATAAATCAAAATATCTTTTAAAGTTTTCTAATGACAAGTCTACAGTAGACACGAGATACCTGAATAGGAAAATTAATAACTAGAGAGCAAGTTTATGTATTCGTCATTGCAAATAATGCTTCCTTCATGTTTCCTCTAATATGTACAAGGTTTGTCTGGTGGAATTATTTAAGGTAATGAATGGTTTCATATAGGATTCCATAAATTCACTTGCCAAGTTGCTACTGGTAACCTGGGATCTCATCCGGGCAATAGCATTTGTTCAAGAAATCCATCCCCCGCCGTGACAGATCTCTTTACTTAGGCTGGCCCTGCAGTTCCAAACCTAGGAATTCTGCCACTCACCTGCCCTTGTTTCCCCTCCTTTGAATTGGGCTTCTGGGCCCCAGAGTGACCTTTTAAATGTGGACCAGTGGCTCTGTCATTTTGTGGGCTCTGTATTTGTACGTGTGACCTGGCTCCAACGCAGACTTGAGAGAGGCAGAGGCAGTTTGAAAACAATAACTAGAACAGGTTTATTAAAGACAGTAGAACAATATATTAACCTATAATATTCTATTCTTTTAGGATTCACAAAAAACATACTTAGTTCTCCCTTCTGGCTAATTGTCCTGTCTCTCTTTGAAATCCACGCTTCTCTTCAAATCCAAAATATTGTCTCTAAACAAAGTTAAAGCCTGTCTGACCCTCACAGAGACACACTTCTGCTTTTGCTACATCCTGTGCACCCACTGCCGCCCTTCACAGCCTCCCTGAGCCACGACTGGCTGCTTTTGAGCCAGGTCTCCTAGCACCTCCTTCATATCTGCCCCAACAGAGACTCGGAAGATACCTCTTGCTTGGTGTTAGAAAACATAGACCTCAACCCTTCTCAGAATCTTTTCTCAGATGCAGAAGGCTCACAGGAGGGGAGTGGGCCAGACTCTCAATTCATGATAAATTGATGAGAAATCTTTCTCCTTTCTCTCATCCTGTTTCTAAAGTGCAACAAATGTGGGAAAACTACTCCACAACTCCATTGAGCTTTCTAGAACTCAAGAAAAGGATGGCACCATTGATTTCATACTGTGATCTGAACACACGTTAAAAGTCAGTGATATTTTCAACACTTAAGTTTTCCAGTCTATTATGAACTTAAAAGTTAATCTCCCAGAAGCTAACCTTCTCTTGGAGGGAGAGAAGAAGAGGCAGACGCAGCTCCATCATGCCTAAGCGCAGAAGAAGATGAAAGGCCCTCCCTCCATCCCAATGACCAGGTGTCCCGAGGGAAAGAAGAAGAGTAGTAGCTGCTGGATTTAATCCCCTTGCACAATGCCATCCCCCTTTCCTTTCGTGTCAAGTCTTTATTAGAGTGTAAGCGTGAGGGCAAGAACTGTTTTGTTCTGTTTTACTTCTACTGTAAAGCACTGTGTACAGTGATGGCATTATATAAATAAATGATAATGACGACGACAACGATGATGATGATAACAACCTCTGTCAAATCAAGGGCCTTCTAAACATTTGTCAGCCCAGATCTTGATAAGCTGAAAATCGAAAAGCTCAACACTGGGGCAGAGGTAACTGAACCAGGTAGAAGAGAGGGTTTTTAAAACTAACCACACAAATATTTATTACTCCAAATATGAAAACAGGAATCATAGCTCTTGGAGGAGGGAAATCATACTTTGCTAACATAAGCAGCGAGAAGCACTTGACCGTAATTTCTGCCTATTAATATTATTTCCATTCTAAATCTAATGTTCATCCTGATACCTGATCATTGTTCCATAGCTCCAAGAGCTATGATTCCTGTTTTCATATTTGGAGTAATAAATATTTGTGTGGTTAGTTTTAAAAACCCCTCTCTTCTACCTGGTTCAGTTACCTCTGCCCCAGTGTTGAGCTTTTCGATTTTCAGCTTACCAAGATCTGGGCTGACAAATGTTTAGAAGGCCCTTGATTTGACAGAGGTTGTTATCATCATCATCGTTGTCGTCGTCGTCGGCATTATCATTTATTTATATAATGCCATCACTGTACACAGTGCTTTACAGTAGAAGTAAAACAGAACAAAACAGTTCTTGCCCTCACGCTTACACTCTAATAAAGACTTGACACGAAAGGAAAGGGGGATGGCATTGTGCAAGGGGATTAAATCCAGCAGCTACTGCTCTTCTTCTTTCCTTCGGGACACCTGGTCATTGGGATGGAGGGAGGGCCTTTCATCTTCTTCTGCGCTTAGGCATGATGGAGCTGCGTCTGCCTCTTCTTCTCTCCTTCCAAGAGAAGGTTAGCTTCTGGGAGATTAATTTTTAAGTTCATAATAGACTGGAAAACTTAAGTGTTGAAAATATCACTGACTTTTAACATGTGTGTTCAGATCACAGTATGAAATCAATGGTGCCATCCTTTTCTTGAGTTCTAGAAAGCTCAATGGAGTTGTGGAGTAGTTTTTCCCACATTTGTTGCACTTTGGAAACAGTATGACCTCTTCAGCATAGGCTTGCTCTTCAAGTTAGATAAACTAAACTGACACCCAGTGAGGTTTCAAAAGAGAATGAGTAAGACATTCCAACACTGGATTCCTCTCTCTGAAAAACAGTCAAAGAAGGGCTCTAATGAAATTTTTAATTTTTTAAAAAAACCCAATGAATATTTCCTCATCAAACATTTAATTATAACACGATAATTTTATGTCATCATCACTTTAGTTTTATATGAATTTCTTGTCATCATTTAGTAAACTCAAAAACATAAAAAGGCAACAAGATAAACATTAAGGAAAATATTAGTATTATTTCACAATCACAGGATTTCTTATGCATATTCACAGAAGAAAAAAAAAAAAAAGAATACAAATTAGGACAGAAATCCATTCTGTCATAATTCAGCCAATAACCTATATAGATAAACTGTATCAGTAATCTTTTCATTCCAATAATTTAAAAACAGTATCCATCATTCTATAAATCTGTTCTTCAGCTGTCACTGTTGTTCTTTCTCTGTCAACATAATGAAATTGAACACACGCTATTCATTCTCCAATCAATTATTGAATAATTTAGGGATACAGATCTACTATAGTAATCAGTAGAACTATAACTACTTTTAAATTTGTTCACTGAAGCTCAGATTTCAAAAATCTTAGAGGAAAACACCTTAGAGTTTTTTGTTAAGTTATATTCAGTATTTTTTTGAATCATTTTAATACATCTCTTCAAATTTCTGCATTGCTTTTTTGAAAAAGCAAAAGATATGCAGGCAGTTTAGTCTTTAAGTGACCATACTTCCAAGAGAGCACATTTTTCTTATATATCTTGGCTATCATATATGGGGTGAGGTAACTGATACAACATCTTAAAGATGCTTTTTTGGAAAATTTGAACAGATTGAATAGATTGAAGAGTTGGTACTTACGTGAACGGTCATTCTGGGATGACAGGAGGAGCAATCCACTACACGTGGGTTGTGATCCTTGTCCCAGTCGATGCAGGAGCTGTCCACGTGTCACATCAAAAGAACCGTTAACCGCTCCAGTCCCTCTCCGGCCAGTTCTCTTTCCTAGCGTATCTATTTGGGTTTGGGGGTTTTTTTTTGGCCCCCCACCCTAGACTTATATGCACTTTCCTCAGCCTATGGGTCGTATTGCTCCTCCTGTCATCCCAGAATGATCGTTCATGTAAGTACCAACTCTTCATTCTGAGCTGATGGGGGCAACCCACTAACATGGGACCTTCCCAAAGCTGTTCTATGGGTGGTTTTTACAACACTGCCTAGAAAACACGGCCCCCAAAACGCCGCCTGTGCAGATTTATACTTGTCTAGTTTGTAATGTCTAATAAAAGTTGATGATTTTTTCCAGCCCGCCGCACTGCACACATCCTCCAAAAAAACAAAAGATGCCCCCAATGTTGCCATTGATCTGGTAGAATGCGGCCACACATTCTCCAGTCGAGGCTTCTTTGCATAATCATAACAAAGGAAAATACATGTCTTGATCCAACCAGCAATGACAGATTTGCGGGCTTGCTGACCCTTTGGCTGGAAAGACAGCAGCAAGGCGTTGGACAGCCTAAACCCTTTTGTTCTTTTAATATAGGCTTTCACTACCCTCCTGTTTCCAAAGTGTGCCACTTCTTTCCAGAGGGTGTACAGGCCTCGGGCAGAAAGTTGGCGTTCTCGTCCAAGGGTCTATGACCCCCATTTTGGGCAAGAAAAAGGGTCAAGCCCAGCCAGCCTGTCCTGCTCAAACCTGCACAAATGTTCACTGACAGAGAGTGCAGCCAACTCCAAAACTCACCTGGCTGAGGTGACTAAAAGCAGAAACGCAGTCTTGAAAGACAGGAATCTCACAGAGGAACCCCGCAGTGGCTCAAAAGGCGCTGATGTTAAGGAATTGAGCACCAGGTTCAAATCCCAGGTGGGGAATATCCTGGTTGGAAAAGATGTCAAAGTTGCACCTCTCAGAAATCTCCTTATATGTGGATGCTTCATGAGGATTCCCCTTTGAAGATGGAAAAGCCGACAATGCCACCACCTGTCTTTCCAGGTGCTAGGGCGCAAACCCTTTTCCAAGCCCTCTTGGAGGAAATGCAGGAGATGGGAGACACTTACCTTCCCCACATTCACCTTGCTCATTTTCGCACCACTTCTAAAAACCCTTCCATGGTCTATCGTATATTCCTGAGTGGTCTCCCGTCAGGAGCCCAAATAGCCGGGAACATTATCCGCATATCCCTGGTGCATTAGAAACCTCCGTTCAATTTCCATGCTCCCAGATTCAACCATTTGGGGTCTGGATGAGGCACTGGACCCTGGGTGAGTAAGTCAGCTCTCATCGGTAACCTCAATGGTGGTGCCTGTGCCATTTGCAGCAGCATCGGAAACCACGGCCTCCGTGGCCAGTAAGGCGCTATAGAACCACTGACGCCTTCTCCACACGGATCTTTGATAGAACTTTCTGCAAGATCCGGATGGGGGAAAAATCATAGTGCACGCCCAGTGGCCATTTCACTGACAGAGCATCGTGTGCCTCCGCATCTCTGCTTGCATCTTTGAAAAATATTTTTCAATTGCGTTTCCACCAGAAATGAACAAGTCCACTTGTAACTGACCAAAAGCAGCTGTCACGCTGTAAAATCCTCCACTTTGGGAAAAACCATTCTCCAGGGTGCAGCCAATTCCTGCTCAAGTAGTCCACTTGTATATTCGTCTCCCCTTCACGTGTACCGCCGTGAGTGAGCTCAGATGTTTTTTGCCCCAGGAAAACCGGGTCAATTCCTCCACCAAAGGCACCGAATGTAAACCACCCTTTTTGCAAATGTAAGCTTTGACAGTCATATTGTCCGTGAATACCTTCACGTGACCCCGCTTTATAGCTGCAGAAACCGCTGCAGTGCCAAGCGGACAGCTTTTAACTCTAGATAGTTTATGTTGTGCCGCTTGTCTAAAACGTCCAAATACCTTGCACAGAGTACTCTTTGCAGTGCGCACCCCAGCCACGGAGACTTGCATCTGTTGTTACATGCACCATGCTGTGAATGTGAATGGGAACTCCTGAAGCCACCTTCCCCTCCTTCAGCCACCAGGAGAGTTCTTCCCAAACTTGCTGTGTCAACGCCACCTGGTATGTCTCTTTACCACTATGGCCAACTGATGCCGCATCAGTAGTCTTTGCAGAGATTTCACATGGAAACTTCCCCACTGCACTAGCTGCGTTGAGGAAATCAATATTCTCAACAACCTTGCCAGCCACATCAGATCCACTGACTTGCACTTCAGCATCCTTGCAGTTTCGTGTCTCAGCTCCACCAACCTGTTCGGAAAAGGAAAGCCTCCCCTTCGAGGTGTTTATCTGCGCTCCTAAATGCGTGAGCACCCTGGCTGGACTTAACATGCTCTTCTCAAAATTGAGAAGGAAACCGTAGTCCATCAATGTCTGGATTTTAACTGTAATCCTTTTTCAACCTGATCTCTGAGGCCGCTTTCAGCAGGCTGTTGTCCAAAAACGGTACAGCTGTACTCCCTGCACTCTGAGGAAAGCTATCAGTGGAATAACACCTTCGTGAACACTCGTGGCGCTGATGCCAATCCGAAAAACGGCCTTGAACTGGTAGTGACAGTCCTGGTAATGGAATCTCAGGTACCTCCTGTCCTCTTCGCTCATGGGGGCATGTAAATAAACCTCCTTGAGATCTATGGAAGCCATATAATCCCCTGTAGACAAATTCTCTTTGATTGTCTGCACAGTCTCCATCTTGAACTTTGATTCCACGAAAGTATTGAGGTACCTTAATTCAACACCGGTCTGTTTTTTCCATTGGGCCTAGGGACGACAAAAAATTTCGAATAAACCCCTAGAATTCCTATCCTTTGGAACCTTTTCTATTGCCCCATCTGAAATAAATGAAAAATCTCCTGTAAACGATCTGTTGCTTAACCTTGTCCTTTGATACCGGGGGTCAAAGAAATCTGTCTTCGGCCTCGTATGGAAACATATTTTGTAACCCTGGGTCACTACATGTAGAAACCCCCCATCTGATATTACTCGAGACCATCTGTGTCCGAAAGACAGAAGTCTTCTCCCCACTGCCTGGTGTTGATAGTCACTACTGAGGTTTTCCTTGCTTGGAATTATTTCCAAGTTTTCCTTGTCCTTGCCTGGGATATTGGAATTGTCTATTAAACTGATTTCTTTGTCTGTTCCATTGATATCTACCAGATCTGTACTCAGAGCCTCTTCCAGAGAAACAGTACGGTCTACCTCCACAAAAGGAGTAGTTTGGACCTCTGAAAGCTCTTTTATCTACCCTTTTCTTTTGCAAAGTGGGCATTACCTGTTTCTTCTCCTTATCTCAACCAAGACTTTCTCCAACGTTTTTTCTCCAAATAAAAGTTCTCCCTGAAAAGGGACAAAGGCCAAATTTGCGAGACTTTTTGGGCCGCCCTTTAGTGCCTTAACCACAAGGAACGTCTTGCAATTGTTAACAAATTTATATTTTTTGCTGCAAACGCAGTAGCATCATGACCAGCATCAGTCACATATTTTAACACTCTCTGAATTTTTTCTACAGCTTTTTGTTAATTCTTGCACACTCAAATCCTGGGAATCTAAAAAATCTTTGGGGCCAGGAACCCCAGCTCTTGCGAACATAGAAGCAGCCACTAAACTTTTATCACTAAGGCTGCTGCCTCATGAGCTTTTTTTAGAGAAGTCTCCCTCTCCTCTCATCTACCTCCTTCAACTGTGTGTCTCCTTCCCTAGGGACAATGGCCCCCAAGACCAACCCTGCAATCGGGGCATCCACAAGGGGCACCTTAAGGAAATCCACCTCAGACTTCACAAAGGAGTATAACTTTTGAGAATAAGTTAATAATTTCTTAGAGACCATTGTGAAGTCCACTCACTCAAAATCACATCCTTAAAAAATTCTGGCATTGGCAACTCTATGCCTCTTGCCTTTCCTTCTAATTACAGAAGCTACTTGACTCTCCTTAGTGCTATTATCACTATTCTGCTCCTTGCCAGAGTCCAAACCCAATGTTTGTAGCATCCTCTTCAAATATCCCGGAAAAACTGTACTTCAAACATCCTATCTGAATCTGTATTCTCCTCCTCTTCATCATCAGTGCACATGAAATCCTTCTCCTCTAAATCTAAGACCTCCTCCTGTATCTCATCCTCTTCATCACTGTGCCACTTCCTGCTGCAGTACTCTTTTCTCATTCCTAGTTCCTTCAGAAGCTCTACATTGTTATCACTCTTTTCTTTCCCCGCTGGTATGGTTTGCATGCTGTTCTATTCTTTATTTGGTTTATACTTGTATTTTCCGCTTGCTCCATTCGCCTTCTCTTTGAAGGTGGCTGGTTAACATCACCCGCCATGTTGGATGCCTGGCCTGTAGGCCACGTTTGTAAATTCATTGGATTAAAAAGTGTGAATTGATTTGGTAATTTCTATTCAATAAATTCATTAAGTGACACATACTGAGTTGACTTTGCAAATCATTTGAGTTAAAATTCATTGGCGGCAGCTGCGATGTTAATACTGATTGTAATTGGAACGCACAGCCTCATTAACAAGTTGCTGAATCTCCCCCATAATCTCATTCGTGGAGCGTGGCAGTGGAGCCCAACCTGGGCCCCACTGTGACTCACTGCTGCGGCCTCCGTTTCTCTGCCCTGAGCAGGCACTGCATCCATCCATCCAATAGAAATTCTTAATTCTGGCGGTAGCCTCCATTGTCCCGGTTAAAGCAAGGCTCGGCTGTTTGCTGCTCCGAAACGACGGACGCCTGCTCCCTCTCTGGTGCCACGACTCACTCTATGATTGGATGAGCCGTCGTGGTCACCTGAGCTGCAGCTCCGCCCCTTATGCCTTCCTCAGAGGCCTCTGAGGCCTTGCCAGAATCACGCAGCGCCATCTTAGAGTGGCCGATTTCAAGATGGTGGCCAGCACTCTCCACCGTAAGTTTCTGAGCAGCCTCTGGCACTTTTGGGAGCTTCTTAGTACTCCCGGACTTGTCAGATTTCTTTACCTTTTCCCCCTTATCACTCACGTTCTTAACTTTCGACATCACCTTTTTACTGTCTGCAGCCTTGGCTGAAATTTTTATCTCTTCCACCTCACTCTCGCTGGAGCTTAAGAATATTTTTCTTAAGTCCAGAAAGTGATTATCCTGCAGCACCTTCTGCGGTTTGGCTCTACCCCCCAGAACTGCCCACCTCATTATCTGTGACTCGCAGAGTTGTGGTTTTCTGGACGGTATGGTGCCTGATCTTGCTCAATCCCTCGTCCGTGACCCGCTGTGTAGCGGTTTTCTGGACAGGATGCTGCCTGTCCTTGTCCGAGCCCTGCGTTACCACAGTGCTTTGGACTGAGTCACCAGACGCCGCTCCAATTCCGTTGTCCGCGGACATATCGACAGTTTATTTCTATTCCTGCCTGGTAAAGCACTGTTCCCCTCAAACACCTTCCTATTCTGATGAAAAACCAGAGACGGACAAAAAAGCACCCAGCTGGTTTGCAGGAGAAAAACGAACTGGCTGGAGAGGGACTGGAGCGGTTAACGGTTCTTTTGATGTGACACATGGACAGCTCCTGCATCGGCTGGTGCAAGGATCATAACCCATGTGCAGTGGATTGCTCCTCCTGTCAGCCCGAGAATGGACAGTATTAAAAAACAAAACCCAACCTGACTAAACAGTTTTAAACTCCAATTGCAATAAATCCATTTTCCTATTTGCTCCTATACAAAAGATGTATACAAACATACGTGATCTTAAAAAGTATTACATAAACTTTAGTAATTAATTTATATGAGTGTGACTTCATTAAAAAGATTTCACAGTTTGTATATCTTTCCTTTTTTTTGTTTCTTTTTTTTCAATTTTGTTTTATTTTTGATAGTTGTTCCAGTATGTGTCTAATTTAGAAAAACTGGAATAAGGGCGAATGCACATGTTCTGATATGAATACTGTTTCTTGATATGAAAGTATGCAATTATCTTTGACTCAAACATCTGCCAGTAAGGCTTTTAAATAAAATAACATGTTAATAATTCTGCTCAGTTCTTGGTCTACAAACTGATCGGTAATAACATATTCCAGTGGAGAAAATCCCTGAGCAACACTATGACTAATTTACAAAAACTTTGAGAAATTAAGATTTTGTAGATCTTGCTTTTTTGAATCAAGGAAATAAAAAGAACTACAAAACAAAGAAGACAACATCATATGCCTCCTAGGGCTCAAGTAGATCTAGTTCTTTCATATCTATAATATATCTAAAGCAAGGTTGACAAAATTCCAAGTTCAGGCTACAAAGCAGAAAGTTATTACATCTTTCCAAAAAAAAAAATGCATTTTTGTTTAAGCCCATTACACTTTACCTGTCATTCACTTCCACTGTCCAAAATCCCTGCAAAATACATATATTCTGAAGAAACAGCTAGTCAAATTGGTCTGCCGGACACAGGAGAGAGGAAGGGCTAGCCAATGATTGAAAAAAAAGAAGGTCTTATGGCCAAATAATTAACAGCAACTGTTTTAGATATGAATGAGGACTGTGACTCCATTAACTGCCACTATGGAGCACAATGTGTATCTGTGTGTAAAACACAAACTAAATTATCAACTAAGGGTGAATACAAACTGTTTTCTCTCTCAGCACAGCATCTTGCACCTAGTAAGCAACACCTGACAGACAGGGAAATCATACTGATAGGATAATCATCTTTGGAGCAGGGTGATCAGCTCAACATTTTTCTCATTTGTTACAATACAGCCATGATTTCTCCCATCTTCATTCAGTGAATGGGACAGAGTTCTAGGGGTGTGGCTATCCAGAGTATTAGAGCAGCTAGAAACAGGTTGCCAGGCAATCAGAACAGCTCATCAGGAGAAAAACCCAGGCCAGTGGTGCAAGGGAGGGGCTGGTGGGTGAGAGGAAAAGATATACAAAGACAAATACTGTTATTTTCAGTCCTTCAGCGAGAAAGAACTCTGGAGTAAAGTCCCTCAATCATCCAGGGAGGCTGTCTGTGTGGGAAGGGTTTAATTCTCAGGGAAAGCCTAGAGAGAGAGAGAAGAGTAATTAAACCATTATAGAATCTGGTCAGAAACTATGACCTAGATTGGGGGCTGAACCTTTGGTGAAAGTGTAGCCAAAGGGCTGTTTATGATACTTCTGCTTGTGTGAGCATTTAAAGATATAAAGAAGTCTGAAGACCTATTTTAGCTTTGACCTGCATATGAACTCCAATACTTTGTTCTGCACGTTATTTTAATAAATATTAGTTTATTTTTTATAAATACTGCCTTGGCTGAGTAGTATACAGTATTTAAAGAAACACATTACCATAGAGCTATTAAGGGGTTCTAAATAACCACTGAAAGGCCTTTTACACAGAAGTGGTGTTATAAAGGGGGAAGGCAGAGCTGTGTGGAAAAGACAGGGTGCCTTATCAGACTGGGGAACTACCATACCAATTTGAGAGAGAAAGAAATAAACCCTGTCACAGTGAGTCTTAGCCATTCTTCCGTACCCAAAACTGCAGTGGCAAAATGATACAAGATCTTTAAGCAAGGAAACATTTTGGGGCATGAAAGCTTGACAGAGAAGAGAGGCAAAACTTTAATCCAACAGTTCTCAGCCTGGGGCCCATGGACCCAAAGGCATCCATGATGCCCTCACAGGGGGTCTGCACAAGGCTGAAAGCCTGCTGAATCTATCTCCTCCCCCACAATGGAATGGCAACATGACAGGAACCAAGACCAAAGGAGGGAGGGCCTGCACATTAACTGTCACATGGCTACTCTGCTGCAGGGAGGAGGCAGGCTCAGGAGCTGAGTGATAGTAGAGCTGACACCCAGTCGGTTAGTCAGTGTTTGTCTTTCTCTCTTTCCCTCCCCTCCTCCCCTCCTGTGGAGAGCAGTCCAGTGTATTATCAGAAATGCTAAAAAAAAACCCTGCTGTTTTTTGTTGTTGTTGTTGTTGTTGTTGTTTTGTCTTCTTCACCAGGAGGAAACGAAACTGAGATGGGCAGAGGAGAAAGAAAGGGGGAAAAGGCAAAAGGGGAGTGAAAGCAAAAACAAGGGGTTAAAGCAATCCCTCTATAAAAGGCCCCAACCATGCCTCTTCGTTTCCATTCATAAGTGCAGGTGCTTCTGTCTGAATTAAATGGTGACCAAATGAGAAGAGGGGGCACTGCTGCAGTAAGTGCCACCTCTTAGCACGACATCGGAAGTTGGAACAATGAATCATTGTGGCAAAATAGGCCATCATTCGATTCAAATGAAAATGTGTGCACTTATGAATGGAAATGAAGAAGGGTGCTCAGGGTCCTTTATAGAGCGGTTGCTTCAACTCTCCCTTTTTGCCTTCAACCCCCACCCTTTTTAGCTTCCCTCCCTGCCTCCCTCTTTCCCTGCCTCTCTTCCTCCTTCCTTCCTTTGCCTATCACAGTTTCTTCCTGGTGCAGAAGACAGAAAAAGGGGGATGTTTGCATATTTTTGATAGGCTGGAAAAGAGGGGAGGCAGAGAGAGAAGGGCAAATGCTGGCTAGCTAACTGGCTGGCCCTGCACACTGCTGTTCAATCCACTCCAGCCTTAAACTGACAGGAAGAAGCAGGAGAAAAGTCTTCCCTCACTCTCCTTCCTTTCTGAATCTGAAGACCCTTGATGAACCATTTTAAACAAATATTTGATGCACTTTAGAGTTTCAAATCTTGAGTTAAGCTTTGGGGGGACCATGGCAACAAAAGATATTTTAAGGGGGGGTTCCCTGGTAAAGAAAAGGCTAAGAACCACCGCTTTAGTGTTTTCCACCTCAAAATCATAGAAAATATCAAAAATACAAAGCTAATTTTGTGACAGATTAGAGCCTGCTTCCTACCTCCTTCACCGTCAAAAGATTTCTGCCTCCTGATGGAACCTCAGTAGTTCTCTTTTTAAAATGAAACTATCAAAGCATGAAACTCTAGGCTTACCTGAAATCACTCATTGGTTGTCTCAAACAACCACAATCCAAGATGTTAGACAGAAAGTCTTGCTAGCTTCTTTCTCTCTCCAAGGACTTTGGTTAGTTTGTTCTGCTTTTCTTTTCTTTTCACTGATCCAGACAGCGCTGTTCACTGCTCAGCCCCTCTTCAGAAAGGATCATCTTGATCCTCCTTGATTTCTCAGAGAGGATTTTATTTATGTACTAATAGCTCCAGAACCCCTTTGTCCACCCTTTCTTCCATGTCAGTAGCTTAAGGAAAGACATTTATCAGCTTCACCTACTATCTGTGAACCCCTCACTTTCACTTTTTCTCCTGTACCCCCCCAGCACCTGTGAACTTTAAATCTTAGCCTCAAACCCTGACATCTCTTGTAATATTGATTCAAACCTCTATAGCCGCCGAAGTAACAGCCCGGATCTTTGATTTCTCTTTGGCCCTTTGCACACGAGGGAAAAAACACGGGGTAACATGGGGTAGGACTACCTCACCTGGAGGTCGTCCACACCATGAAGTGCACTAGGGTGGTTAGAAATGTGGAGGTTCCACACCTCAAACCGCCCTCACGCAGCCACGGGGGTGGCACCGCGTGTTTTATAAAGATCACATTTCATGTGGTCTTTATGAAACACGCACGTGCTAGCCTGTCACAGCGCCCCATGTGGAATTGCAGGGGCGCGTGAGTGCATCCCTGCAGAGCTGCCCGGGGGCGGGCTTCCAGCTGGCACATTTCTCTGATTGGCAGAGAGCCGCCGGAAGCCGCCAGTCGCCATTTTGGGCACCGACGGACGCCGCTGCCGTGTAGAGCGGTGAACACGTGCTGCTCCCCGCAGCGACAGATCAAGGTAAGCTCCGTTTCCATGTGCGCTGCCCCGTTTCCCCACATTTCACGCCCCCCCATGTGGAAAGGGCCTTCGTCTTCTGAGATTTCTTCTCATGAATAAATACTACCCATTCTGAAGTAACTGTGGTACACTTGCTAGCTATTTGTGTTAGCAGTTGACTGACTGACATTTATGAAGCTTTACTATAACAACTGCTGTTACACAATGTATTCCTTCTATATGTTTTAAATGTATTCAATAAAATTTTCTTTAGATAGTTTGGTGTACAGTCCTTCCCCCACGTTTGTACGTTTGACCTTTGCAAATTTGATTATTTGCAAGGTGGCCACTTGCCTCCCTCCAATCTCCCCCTCCCACCTCCTGGTCTTTTGCCCAGGTGCACTACCTTGGCAAAAGGCAAGTGAACGGGAAGGGGAAAGGTTTTTGGGCATGCACAACTTTCCCCTTCAACTCTCCAGCCTGTCATGGGTGCTCAGAAAGAAGGCAGTGTGCGTGGGTGAAATGCTGAAGAATACAGGGGAAAAACCTTCCCTCCCCTCCCCTCTCCTGCCCTTACCTGCACAGCCACACAGCAAGAAGGAAGGTGGCAGCAGCCAGGAGAGTGAAAGGGGAAAGAACTCCCCTCCCAAGCCCTGCCCCTTGTCCTTGAGGATGTGTGAAAGAAGAAAGCCCTCACTGGTATTGGCAGGCAGGAAAGTATGGGGGAAAAGACCTTCCCTCCTCTCCCCTCCCCTCGCCCACACAGGCAGGCAGGAAGAAGGAAGGCTGCGCTGGCACTGGCAGCCAGGAGAGCGTAGGGGGAAAAACCTCTCCTCTCCTCCACTCTCCTGCCCCTCACCCATGCAGGCATGCAGGAAGAAGGCAGAGTGCACCGGGGGCAGCAGCCAGGAGAATAAAGGGGGAAAGACCCCCCCTCGCCTGCTCCTCACCCACACGACCACATGAAAGAAGGAATCCCTCATTGGTATTGGCAGGCCAGATAGTGCAGGGGAAAAGACCTTCCCTCCCCTCCCCTCTCCTGCCCCTCACCTGAGCAGGCACACAGAAATAAGCCCATGCTGGCATTGGCAGACAGGAGAGTGCAGGGGGAAAGACCTTTCCTCCCCTCCACTCTTCTGCCCTCACCCGCGTGGGTGTGCAGGAAGAAAGAAGACTGTGCTGGTGACAGGCAGAAGACTGGAGGGGAGGAAGGTTTCTCCCTGCACTCTCTTGCCTTTCTGCCATGCCAGCTGCAGAAAGAAAACAGGAGGAGGGAGAGGGGAGCATTCACAGGTGGGGGAGTTATTCAGTTTTTTTACTTTTGTGAGGGCTCTGTGCCCCAAACCTC